>PVKU01000520.1:188711-270562 GCA_004027475.1 Anoura caudifer
TTTTTTTTTTTTTTTTTTTTTTTTTTTTTTTTTTTTTTTTTTTTTTTTTTTTTTTTTTTTTTTTTTTTTTTTTTTTTTTTTTTTTTTTTTTTTTTTTTTTTTTTTTTTTTTTTTTTTTTTTTTTTTTTTTTTTTTTTTTTTTTTTTTTTTTTTTTTTTTTTTTTTTTTTTATTTTCATGAAATACCATGTTTTTATCCCTCTACTTTTTGTCTGTGTGTATCTTTCATTCTGAGATTGGTCCCTTCGAGACAGCATATGTGTGAATCTTTTTTCTTAACTGTTTAGCTATATATGTCTTTATATTGGAGGATTAAAATATGTACATTTCAAGTAATTATAGATCAGTACATATTTATTTCCATTTTATTCTTTATAACTAGTTTCCTCTTTTCTTCTCCTCCTCCTCCTCCTCCTCCTTCATCTCCTTCTCCTCCTCCCTTTTTTCCTAAAAGAGAACTTTTAGCATTTCTTGCAACACTGGTTTTGTTGTTATGATTTTTTTTTTAGCCTTTTCTTGTCCAGAAAGCTGTTTAATTGTCCTTTGATGTGAAATGGTAGCATTGCTGGGTAAAGAAATCTTGGTTGAAGTCACATGCTTGTCATCACTTTGAATATTTCATGCCAATCCCTCTGGTCTGAAATGTTTCTGTTGAGAAATCAGCTGACAGTTTTATGGAAGCTCCCTTCTTCCTGCTTTTAAGATTCTCTCTTTACCCTTTGCCATTTTAGTTATTGTGTCTTGGGTGTGGGCCCCTTTGAGTTTATTTTGTTTGGGACTGCATTTCTTGGACTTGCTTGTCTTTTTATTTTACCAGCTTATGAAAGTTTTTAGTTATGTTTTTTCAAATAGTTTCTCAATCCTTTGCTTTTTCCCTTGTCCTCTGGTACCTGATATTTGGATGTTGTTATGCTTGATGTTGCCCCAGAAGTCCCTTAAACCATCATCCTTTTTTAAAATTTCTATTTTCTTTTTTTCCCTCTGATTTTTTTCTGCTACATTGTCTTCCAGATCACTGATTTGACCCTCTGCTTCATCCAATTTATTGTTTATTCATTTCAGGTCTAGTATTTTCTTTATTTCAGATATTGCATTCTTCATTTCCGACTGGCTCTTTTTTTTATGGATAGCGTGTCTCTTTTCACATTGTAGTCCTCACGATGTTCCTTCAGCATCCCTATAACCATTTTTTAAAACTCCATTTCTGGTAGATTACCTGTTTCCATTTCATTTAGCTCCTTTTCTGGAGATTTCTCCTGTTCTTTCATTTAGAACTGGTTTCTTTTTCTCCCCATTTTGGCTGCCTCTTTGTGTTTGTTTCCATGTATTAGAAGGACCTACTATATCTCCTTGTCTTGGTAGTGTGGCCCTATGTATTAAGTGTCCTGTGAGATCCAGTGGCACAGTCTCCTTGATTACCTCAGCTGAGCATTCTGGAATTGTTCCTTGTGTGGCTCATGTGAGCCTCCCTGTTGTAATTTTAGGCTTGATTGCTATTGGCCCATTCACATGTGAATTGGACCATTAGGCTGGCTGACTGTGAGGACTGACCTCTACTGCAGTTTATGACCTGCTGTTTAGGTGCTGACCATACCAAGTAGAATTTGCCTCAGCAAGGTGTGGTACCTGCTGATATATTCCTTTAAATAGTCACTTATGAAGCAATTGGATCCTGCTCTGATGTTTTCTGAAGCTGACCACTGGGTGTGTTATTTCTGGAGCCTCTTGGGAGGGACTGTGGTGCAGGCCAATATCAGATGCTGCCTGTGAGTGGCCATAGGCCACCTGTTTGGAACTGCGGAGTGATCCACAGTTTTTAATCCTTCTGCTAAGCCTGGGTGTGCATGGGAAGGACCAAGCTCTGCGCCAAAGCCAGCTTCCACCAGTTTTGAGTCCAGGGGCTGGTAAAAAAAAAAAAAAAAAGGCCCAAGGCACCCAAGTTCTGTTTCTTTCTGCTGGCTGCCTGTTAGGTTCCATCAATGAAAGAGCCTTTGGTGGTACTCAAGTTGCATGAGGAAGGTTCTCAGTGGGTCACCAGGTAGAGGCAAGTGGCATTCATTACATTCAGAGAGGTTCAATCTTGGTGCCAGTCTTGGGTCTGAGGCTACTCAGCAAAAGAAACATGGTATACCAAGTGTAGCTGACATCTCCCAGGTGCCCACAGACTTTTGTGGTACTTTGGGGTCTCAGGAAATTATCAGGATGTGTCCAGCAGAGTTTATCAGGCCCATGAAGACCAAGATTTGGCCATGCAAAGGGAGGGCTCTGCACCTGTCAGGCATGTAAGGAAAAAACAGCCCCATCTTAGAGCTACACAACTCAGTCTGTTCTAGATTCTGCTGGCAGCTATAGCTAATGGAGCAGGAAGAGGAGGCTGGGGGTCAGAAGGATGTGGCTCGTAGATCTCTTATGAGGATGAGTACTGGGCAGGCTTGGGAGAAGGAAGGAGGAGTGACCCCTGCCCTAGAGCCACACTATTCACTGACAACCCCTGAATCTGCCCAGACTTCTACACCATTGCCCAGGCAATGACCAATTCCTCAGTCAGTGTGAGGTATATAGAAGGTGGGGCAACAGGGAGTCCAGAGGGTGGTACTTCTTCCCAGCTCTGGTACTCTGGGTTGAGGGAGCCAGCTTGGGGTTGAAAGTTCCTCAGGGGGAACTTTGCAGCTGGCATATCTTTCTGAAATCTCAGCTGTCACTCCTGGGAGCAGGGCCAACCCTTCTCTCATCTCTTCCTTTCTTACCAGTTTTGATGTGGCTTCTGGAAATCCTGGTTATAAGACTTCTGTTCAACTAGTCTTTGGTTGGTTATTCAGGTTGACTATTCTATATTTTACCTGTAATTCCAGTTTGGTCCTGGGAAGAGGTGAATATTGCTATCACCTAATTGTCCACCATCTTGGATCTCTCCTATTTGTTTCTTAAACTTTTTTTCATTAATACCTTATAATTTTCAGTGTTTAAGTCTTTCACCTCCTTTGTTAAATTTATTCCTAGATTTTTTATTTTTTAATTTAATCTTTATTATATTTTTTCCATTACCACTTAGTCCCCTTATATCCCCCTCCCCCCAGCAATCACCACACTGCTGTCCATGTCCATGAGTCCCTTTTCCTTTTTGCTCAATCCCTCTACCACCTCACACTCCCCCACTAGCTGTCATCCTGCTTTCCATCTATGAGTCTTTCCCCATTTTCCTGTTAGTTCAGTTTGTTCACTTAGCATAATGTTCTCCAGGTCCACCCATGCTATCACAAAGGGTTAAATTTTCTTCTTTTTTATGGTCAAGTAGTATTCAATTGTGTAAATATCCCATAATTGTTCTATCCAGTCATCTACTGATAGACACTTAGAAGCATCCCTATGATTTCATTGCAGCATTACTTATAATATTCCTAGATTTTTTAATGTGTATGATGTAACTTGAAATGGAATTATTTTCTTAATTTGTCCTACTGATAATTTGTTTTTAACATATAGAACAAAACAGAATTTTGTAAATTGATTTTATATCTTGCAAATTTACATTTGTTTTTAGGTCTAACCATGTTTTTGGTGGAGTTATCAAGGTTTTCTCTGTATATTATCATGCCAACTACAATGAGAGGAAATTTTATTTCTTTCTTTCCATTTTGCATGTCTTTTGTTTTTGTTGCCTAATTGCTCTGGTTATGCCTTCCAGTATTTGTTGAATAAAAGTGAAGATGGGTATCCTTGTCATGTTCCTGGTCTTGCAGAAAAAGTTTTTAGTGTTTTACCATTGAGTATTTTAGCTGTGGGCTTCTCATACACAGTCATTATGTTGAGTCACATTCCTTCCTTACCTGTTCTATGGAGAGTTTTTGTCATGAATGGATGTTGAATTGTGTCAAATACTTCTTTTGCATCTATTTAGATGATGATAAGATTTTCATCTTTTATTCATTTAATGTAATGTTTCACGTTGACTTATTGTTGGATATTAAACCATTCTTGAGTCCCTGGAATGAATCCCATTTGATCAAGGTGTAAAATTCTTTCAGTGTATTGTTAAATTTAGTTTGCTAGTATTGCTATTTTGTTGAAATGATTTTCATATACATTCATTAGAGATATTGACCTGTAATTTTCTTTTTTGCTCTTGTTGTATCTTTTATTTGATTTTGTATCAGGATGATGTTGGCTTCATAAAATAAGTTTAGTTGTGTTCCCTAATTTTCTATTTTTTTGAAAGAATTTGAGAAGAATTGATAATCATTTTTTAAATGTTTGGTAGAATTCACCAGTAATGCCATGTAGTTCTAGACTTTGTGTGTGTGTCAGGGAGGGGGTGGTATGATTCTGATCCCCGATTCCATCTCCTTACTAGTAATTGGTCTGTTCAGCTTTTCCCTCTTCTCATGATTCAGTCTTGGTTGGTTGTATGTCTATAGAAATTTATTTATTTCTAATAGGTTGTTCAATTTGTTAGTGTATAACTGTTCATAATAGTCTTATATGATCCTTTGTATTTATGTGGCATCACTTGTAATGTCTCCTCTTTTATTCTTATTCTTTTAATTTGAGTTCTCTCTTTTTCTTTCTGTGTTTGTTTCTAAAAGTGTGTCTATTTTGTTTTTCTTCACTGATATACCAACTCAGAGTTTCATAAATTTTTCTCATATCTTTTTTAGTCTATATTTTACTTCTCTCATCTTATTATTTTCCTCTTTTTACTAACTGGGCTTAATTTAGTATTGTTTTTCTAGTTCATTGAGTTGTAAATTTAAGTTGGTTTTTGAGATCTTTCTTTTTTTATTGAATATATTTGATGTGTAACATTGTGTAAATTTAAGTTGTACAGTGTATTTTTTGTAAATTCATGTATTGTCATTCAATTGCAAATGTACTGATCTTTATCATATTACATAATTATAAAATATTATTGTCTACATTTTGTATATTATGCATTAAATCTCTATGGGTAGCTTATCAATATCATCAGAAAATAATGAACATTTTACTTTTTTCTTTTTGATTTAGATGTTTATTTCTTTGTCTTGCCTAATTGCTCTAGCTAGAACATATGGTACTATATTAAATAGAAGTGGTGAGAGAGTGCTTTGTTCCTGATCTTAAAGGAAACAATTTCAATTTTGCTCCATTGAATATAATGCCAGCTGTGAGTTTTTCATATATGGTCTTCATTATGTTGAGGTTTGTTTCTTCTGTACCCAGTCTTTTAAGTTTTTTTTATTACAAAAGGATTTTGTATTTTGTCAAATGCTTTTTCTGCATCTGTTGAGACGATCATGTGATTTTATCTTTAATTGTATTGATGTGATATATTATACTTATTGATTGTATAAGTTGAACCATTCTTGCATGCCACGGATAAATCCCACTTGGTCATGGTGTATGATCCTTTTAATGCGTTCGTGAATTTGATTTGCTAATATTTTGTTGAAAATTTTGCATCTGTATTCATCAGGGATGTTGGTCTGTGGTATTCTTTACTTGTGGCATTTTTATCTGGTTTTGGTGTCAAAATAATTCCAGTCTTGTAGAATGAGTTAGGAAGTGTTCCCTCCTCCATGATATTTTGGAAGAGTTTAAAATTCTTCTTTAAATGTGTGGTGGAATTCTTCAGTAAAGCCATTTGTTCTTGGCATTTTCTGTATTGGGAATTTTTTATTACTGATTTAGTCAATATCTTTACTCATTATTGGTCTGTTCATATTTTCTATCTTGGTAGGTTGTGTGTTTCTATAAATGTAACTATTTCTTCTGGTTATGTAATTTGTTGGCATATAATTGTTCATAGCAGTCTCTTAATGATTCTCTGTTTCTTGCTACTATCATTTGTAATGACTCCTCTTTCATTTCTAATTTTATTTGAGTCTTCTCTTTTACTTAGGCTTGCTAAATTTTTGTCAATTTTATTTCTTTTCAATGAACTAGCTCTTAGTTCATTGATCCTTTCTATTGATTCTCTAGTCCCCATTTCATCTATTTTCACTCTCATTTTTATATTTCCTTCCTTCTGCTAACTTTTGGCTTGAATTGTTTTTTCTAGTTCCTTGAGGTATAAAGTTAAGGTTCTTAAGATAATTTTAGTATATGCATTTGTGCCTATAAACTTTTGTCTCAGAATTGCCTTTGCTGCATTCCACAATATTTGAGATTTTCATTTTCATTTGTTTCTAGATATTTGTTTTTATTTTCTTTTTGATTTCTTCTTTGACCCAGTGCTTGTTTAGAAGTATGTTGTTTATTTACCACATATTTGTATATTTTGAGTATTATTGTGGTCACAGAAGACAGTTGGTATGAGTTTATCTATCTAATATTTTCTAAGATTTCTTTTGTGGCCTATTATTGCATTGTCTGTCCTGGAAAATGTTCCACATGCATTTGTAAAGAACATGAATTCTGCTGCTGTTGGATAAAATGATGTATTATAGCTATTAAGATAACTTGTTCTAAAGTGTGGTTCAATTCTAATGTTTTTTGTTGTTGTTGATTTTCCTTCTGGATGATCCACCCAGTGCTGATAGTGAGGTATCAAAGCTCTTACAATTATCGTATTACTGTCTATCTCTACTCTAAAGAGATCTTCTTGCTTCTTAATACAGGCTTTTATGGCTATACACTTCTCTCTTAGAACATTTTTGCTACATCATATAAGTTTTGGTATGTTGTATTTACATTTTCATTTCTCTCAAGGCATTGTTCTTATTTCTCTTGATTTATTCTTTGCCAGTTTGCTGTTCTGTAGCTTGTTATTTAATCTCTACATATTTATGACTTTGCCACTTTTCTTCTTGTCACTTCTAATTTTATACTATTGTAGTCAAAAAGATGCTTGGTATGATTTCAATCTCAAAGTTATTAAAACTTGTTTTGTGTCCTAACATATGATTTGCCCTGGAGAATATGTTATATGCATTTCTAAGAATATTCGTTATGCTGGTTTAGAGTGGAATATTCTGCAAATATTTGTTAAATTCACCTGGTACAATGTGTAGTAAGTCCAATATTTCCTTGTTGTTTTTCTGTCTGGATATGTCTATTGATAAATAGAATATTAAACTCCTTCACTATTATTGTATTACTCTCTATTTCTCCCTACAGGTCTATTTGTTTTATACATTTAGGTATTTCAATGTTGGATGCATAAATATTTATAAATGTTATATTCTCTTCCTGAATTGAACCTTTTATGATTACATAATGACCCTCTTTACTCTTACTGAAGTCTTTGACTTAAAATCTGTTTTGTCTGGTATAAGTATCGCTATTCCTGATTTGTTTTGGTTTCCTTTTGCATGAAATAATCATTTTCCATTTCTTCACTTTTAATTGGTGTGTTTCCTTAAAGGTGAAGTGAGTCTCTTTTAGGAGTCATATAGATAGGTCTTGATTTTACATTTATTCAGCCACTTGATCCCCTTGGAAAATTTCATCTATTTATATTTAAAATAACTATTGATCAATACAGATTTATTATTGCCCTTTTGTTAGTTATTTTTTAGGTGTTCTGCAGTTTCTTTGTTCCTGTCTTCTTTTGAACTTCCTTTGTGATTTGATGATTTTGCATTGCTGTATGCTTAGATTCTGTTCTTTTAAATTTTGGGCATGTATTACAGGTTTTGCTTTGTTTTTACCATAAAGTTTATGTAAAATATCTTATATTCATAACAGTCTATTTTATGCTGGTAGCAACTTATATTAAAACACATATTAAAGCTTTATCTATTTACATTACAGTTTATATGTTTTTTTTCCTCTGTATTCAGAGGAATAATTTGTTAAATGAATTTGTACTCATTAACAAATTATTCTGGGTATAGTTAGTTTTGTTACTTTTGTTTTTTTAATTTTTGTGGCAGATTTATAAGTGACTTACCTACCACCATTACAACATTAGAAGACCCTGAATTTAACTATGTTTTTATTTTTACCAATGAGATTTATACTTTCATATATTGTCTTGTTACTAATTCGCGTCCTTTTGTTTCTGCTTAAATAATTCCCTTTGCCATATTTCATAAAGCTGGTCTAGTAATGAACTTCAGTTTTTTTCTTGAAAAACAACTTTACTCAGTAGAGTATTTTCTTTGGAAATTTAGTTTTTCCTTTAGCACTTTGAATATATCATGCTATTTCTGGTTTGTAAATTTTCTGCTAAAAAATTGATGATAATCCTATTGGGGTTTGTTTATAAGTAAAAAGTTAATTTTCTCTTGCTTTTAAGATTTGCTTCTTGTTCTTAACTTTGGACAATTTAATTATAGTATCTCAATGTTGGTCTTTTTTTTTTTTTTTTTTCCAGAAGGAAGTGAGACCTAGAGAGGGATTTATTTTTATTGTTTAACTTATTTTTTATTGTTGACACTATTACAGATGCCCAATTCCATCTGTTTGCCCGCTGCCACCCATCCCCCTTTCCCTCTTGCTATGACTACACTGTTGTCTGTGTCTGTGGTTTATTCATAAACGTTCTCTGGCTAATCACTTTATAGGCCTCTTTTAATTTATCTTATGGGTCTCTTTTAATTCATTTTATTTGGAATTCTTTTGGCTTCCTGGATCTGGATGTCCGTGTCTTGGCCCAGGTTAGGAGAAATTTTGGCCATTAGTTCTTCAAATAACTTTCTTCCCCCTTTTCTCTGTCTTCTTCTTCTTGTCCACCTGTAACATGAAAATTGGTCACTTGAGGATGGTCTCATATGTCCCTTAAGCTATCTTTACTGTATTTTTCTTCTCTGATTAGATAAATTCCACTGCCCTTTCTTTTAATTCACTGACTTTTTCTTCTACTTCATCCAGTCTGCTGTTGAGCCCTTGTATTGAATTTTTCAGTTTAATTATTGCATTCTGCAGCTCTGTGATTTCTATTTTGTACATTCTCATATTTTCAATGCTTTGTTCAAATTTTAATTTGTTCATGCACAGTTCTCTTGACCTTGGTGAGCATCTTTATTAATATTTTGAACTCCTTATTTGGTAAATCATCTTTATTTCATTAAGTTCTGTTTCTGGGGTTTCACCTTAGTCTCTCTTTTGAAATATGTCCCTTTGTTTCTTTATTGTCCTTATCTTTCTGTGTTGGTTTCTGCGGACTAGATGGAACAGCTACTTTTTCCAGACTTGAAGGAGTGGCCTCATGTAGGAAATGAACCTGCTGATCAGCCCAGCCCTAACATTTTATTGTCTTTCAAACTTTTGTGATTGTCCAAGCAGCCCTCTTTGTTTTTAGTGGCTCCCAGTAAGTGTGGGTGTGTCAAAACCTGTCAGTGTTTCAAACTAGAGGATCTCAGTTATCACCTGGACACAGGAAAGCCAGACCCTTAGGCAGCAGCTTTTAAGGTATAAAAACAGACCTCTTTTAAGGAAAGATTGAAGAATGGGAACCTCTGTTCTCCCCCTCTGCACAGAACAACAAAGAGACATCTAGCCAAGAACTGCCTTTTTGTTTGCATAGTCTCTAAACCCTCAATCACAAGGGCCACCAGTCATCAGAGTCAGGCTACTCAGGATGTGTCCTCTGGGCTGCAGCCATTAGAGGCAGAAGTATCAGATATATGTCCAAGCTTCCTTCAGGGAGACAATGGTGATCTATTTTGAGGGTTGTTTTTTTTCAATGTTTACCAGATGTGTAGGAGTCACTGAGCTATTTTCTGGATACCTTTCATGGGCAATTGTTCCATACGTAGTCATAGATTTGGTATGTTCATTGGAAGAGATTAGTTTAGGAGACTCCTATATTGCTATCTTCAACTGGAACCCCTTCTCTAAGCTTACTGAGGGCAGGAATCATCTCTTATTTGTTGTGACTTAAGAGGTGCAAAGAGTCATATCACTCTTTCTTGTCACTTGCTTAACCTTTCCACATACTCTGTGTTCCTCCTTATCACTGTTAGTAAACTGGCCATTCTCCTTTCCAAGGGCAACATCTTCCCTTATTCCCTCATTCTCTCCTACTAAAATCAAAAATAGGAACAGTGACTCTGAATAGGAGAAAGAAGGCAAGAACATTGTCTTTGAGCTCAATTTTTCTTATTAAGAGGAATGGGCAGGGTGGTGGTGCTCCAATGTGGTCTGTAGCTGTACCTTGGGTGCGTAGGCTCTGTGGTTTCCTGCATGTTCAGGCCAAGGTCAACCCCTACCTGTGTTCTGCTTGGGGACACCCCACATGAGCTATAAAGCAATCTGAGAAGTCTGCTACTTGTGTTGGGCTTGGATATTCCCAGGCAAGGCCAAGCTGTGAATCTAGGCTGGCTAGTGCTATTGGCAGGACTGAGTCACTTAGCACGAAGTATGGAGGCTGGGGCTTACTGAGGTTGGCTGTTGCTTGAATGATAGGCTTTAAGAAGTTGTGAAGCATCAGCTAAAGCCAGTCATTCATATGGAAAAGTCATAGTTAACAGTGTTGGTGAGCACATAATTTGGGTGGGATGGAGTTTCAGGGGATCTCCAGAGTGAGTCAAACAGTGTTAGCCAGGTTGATGGAGTCTCAGATATGGCACTGGCCTGCCAGCTCTGTGGCTCTGTGAGAGGAGGGCTCAGAAAAGGTACAATGGCCTCTGCCCACATTTCTGTCTGGTAGAAAGCTCTCTCCCAGCTCCTGCCTTGATCCCAGATACTTCAGTTCCTCCCTGTATGCTACTGGTGCTTTTCAAGCTGCTACCCCAGTGCTGGAGCTCAGAGGGAGAGATTCTGAATAAGTTCATGGGTTCCTTAAGAGGAACTGCTTAGGACCCCAGATGCTTCCTCCACCAAATCAATTCCTGCTGGTTTTTGCAGCCAGAACTTATGGAGACTTACGGGGCTGGACACCTCATTCCCAAGATATCCCTCCTGAATTTTTATCCACCACACTTGGTTGAGGAACCAGACCATTCCACGTCTGCACCCTCCTACCAGTCTGGATGGCTGTGGTTTCTTCAATTCCATAGTTGTCAGACTTCTGTCCAACTAAATTTCTGATGGTTCTGAGTGCTGGTTGTTCTATAATTTAGTTGTAATTTTGACATGGTTGTGAGAGGAGGAGAGCCATGTTTACCTATGCCACCATCTTAAGCTGATTTCTCTAAAGAAACTTACAGGCTAGAAGGGCCTGGCAAGAAATATCAAAGCCATGAAAAGCAGGGACCTACAGCCATGATTGCTCTACCCAGCAAAGATATCATTTAGAATCAAAAGACAGATAAAGAGCTTCCCATACAAGAAAACAAACTAAGGAGTTTATCATCACCAAATCATTATTATATGAAATGTTAAAGGGACTTATTTAAGAAAAAGAAGATAAAAACTATGAACAATAAAATTGTAATAAATGCATATCTATCTATAGTTGAATCTAAAAAACAAACTAAGCAAACAAAAATAACAGAGGTAGAATCATGGATACAGGGAAGGTTTTGATGGTTGCCAGATGGGAGGCTGGTGTGGGGAATGGGTGAAGAGTTGAGGGGATTTAGAAGTACCAATAGGTAGTTACCTAATAGCCATGGGGATGTAAGTATGGTATAGGAAATGGAGTAGCCAAAGAACTTACATGCATGACCCATAGACATGAACAATGCTGTGGGGATTGCCTGAGAGAGTGAGGCATGCAGGACGGAAAAGGGCAAAGTGAAACAATTTGGGACAACTGTAATAGTATAATCAATAAAATATAATTTATAAAAAGATGAATGGAGTAAGAGATAAATAATGTATGAACTTTCTCAAGGAAAGTTTACTTTAGGTGACAAATGAAATGAAGCTTCTCTGATATCAAATGTAGGTTGATTATGGTGAGAATTCAAACTATGAAAGTTTTAATTCATATAATTTTAAAATATCAATATTTATTGATGCCTGTTATAATGGTAGTCTCTGAGCTAGAGATTGGACATACAGTTGGTTTTTGTTGTTCTTATTCTTCTTGTGTTGTTTTTAATCATCACTGAGGGTATTTTTATTATTTTTTAGAGAGAGAGATAGGAATAGAGGAAGGGAGAGAAAGAAACATTGATGTGAAGACAAGTGTCCATGGGTTGCCTCCTGTTGGCTCCCGGACTGAGGATCTCATGTACCCAAATTGGGGACCAAACCACAGCCCAGGTATTCACTCTAACTGGGAATCAAACCAGCAACCTTTCTATTGCAGGGGTGCTCAAACTTTTGGCATCTCTGTGCCACACTGGAAGAACAGTTTTCTTGGGCCATACAATAAATACATTGAGACTCACAATCACAAATCTCAAAATGCTTTCAGTAAATTTGTGATTTTTGTGTTGGACTGCATTCATAGCCATCCTGAGCTTCATGCAGCATGCAGGCTGCAGGGTGGACACCCCTGTGTTACGGGATGATGCTCCAAGCAACTGAGACACACCAGCCAAAGCCAAGTATTTGGTTTTGCATGGCATGGTATAGTTCCTTCTTTCATAAAACTTACAGTCCAATGGAATGAATGTATAGTAAACAATAACAATGACAATTACTTGTTAATTTATCATAGTGTTAGGAGAGAAAAAAATGTTGTGACAGAGAGTGATGGTGCAGGATTTACTTCCATAAAGTGCTCAGAATGTCTTCTCCCATTTTAGGAAGACACTGCACCATGCACACCCACAATAAATTAACATAGCATCTGTCTCACTCTCACAACTTGACCGAGAACCCAATATTTCCTCTGAGAAACTTCATTTACAATTCTAAAACCAAATCAAAGTTCACAATATGTTTTAGAACCTGTTTTCTCTACTTATTTTAGTTTTTGTATCTAGCCCTATGGTGGAGGATAGGCCCTAGGCCAGATTTTTTTTTTTTAGTTAACAGGTAAATAAACTTCAATCTTCTAATATACAAGTAGCATCAGGTCCATAATTTTAGCTTTTAGGTGTATTCTACTCAGACCTATGCAAATTATTTGACACAGGGCTTCTCAACAGTGAAACTCTTAGCAGTTTGAACCATATAATTCTTTGTTGTGGGAGGCTCTGCTGGGCATTTTAGGATTTTTAGCAACATCTGGACATCTACCCAGTAGATGCTAGTAGCCCTAAGGTGTGACAACCAAATTTGTCTCCAGATATGTCAAAGTACCCTGGGGTGTGGGTTAGAAGTACCTGACTCCCAGGTTAAGAACCACCTTAACCTGATTTAACACCTTTGCTGCTCTGTTGCTAGGTAGAAATACAACTTTAATTAGAGATTTAAACAACACAGGAGAGCACTTCCTGAGTTGCATGTAGAGTACGGAGGAGTTTGAAGCCTCCTGGTTATTAATATTCAACAGTTTTTATTACTATATAAACTATAATCTTATGAAAATAACCAAATTTAAACAAATTGAAAATTTAAAATGCACTGAAGCTCCAAGAAAAGTCTCTGAATAAACCATCTGAAGATGATTCTCATCCTGTCAGCCTGACTCCAGGACAGGCTGGCACCTTGGCCACTCTGTTGAATTTCCCTCCACTGCTGCAATCTCCTTCATTTCAACAAGAGAACATTCTATCTGTGCTCCTTACCACTAGTCACTGAGGAAGAGCATTCTGTTGGCCGTCTCAGTTACTCAGGCTCCAGGTCTTCCACTCTTGATTCCAAATGGATGAAGCTGGAAAAAGAAAAGAAAAGGGGGCAAAAAAAAATTTAGAAGATGGGTACAGAGCATGGCCTTGGATCTCTCCCGTTAGGGTATAACTTCTCACCTAAGTCACGGAATAGAGAAAGCTCCTCCCCATCTCTGCTGGAATTGAGTTTATTACATTAATTCACATGTAATACTTAATTAAATAATGAACAATCTCTTCAGAAATTATCTCAGCAGTGCTTATCAAAACTGCCGCTTATAATATTTTGACAAGATTTTAGACCAGGGATTTACATAAAAGAGTAAAATTAATATTTAAAAGAATATAATTCTTATGGCAAATTTTTAGAAAATAACTAAATTATTTATTATTTAAAATGTTTCGCATGTAAATTGTAAAATGCTATGATTGATTTGCAAAACTATTTAGCTATTGCTTATAAATTTAGGTTATATCAACTCTATGTCCAATAATTTGACTTCTATGTATCTCCAAGCAAAGTGAAAACATTCACCCACAAAAAGACTCACGCAATATCTGTAGTAGCCTTATTCACAATGGCCTAAAACTGGAAACAACTGAAATGTTTGTCATCAAAAGGCTGATAACTAATCGCGGTCTGTGCATACAAGGAAACACTACCTAGCAATACAGGGTATCAACGTATTGATACACTCAACCTAATAGCATCAGGTATATTTTACACATTAGAAAAAGAACAAAACAAAGTCATTTATATGAAATTCTAGTTAGACAAAGCTAATCTATGGTGATGGAAGTCAGAAAATTGTTGCATGTAGATGGGGGACTGGGGAATAGATCAGAAGGAGATATAAGAGAAATTTCTGGAGTAATGGAAATGTTTAATATCATGTTTTGGATAATATAAAAGTAGAGCAAAGGAAAATTATTCATAATCTTACCATTTGAGGATCATCATCGACCTGTTTGAAATTCTTTTTTTTTTATTATGCTTTCATACCTCCTGAATCTGTAAACATAGGAGTGTCCCAAGCATCAGGCCCTGCACACCTTTTCTTTCCTGTTTGTACTCCTCTCTTTGTGATTTCATTTAGTCTCATGGCTCTTACTATTATCCCTATAGTAAAGGTTCTCCAATTCTTGTGTCTCCTTGACATCCACAGGCGTGTCTAATAGACATCTCAAACTTATATGTCGAACACTGAGTTCCTGAATTTGCCATCGAATCTCCTCTCAGCTCATGCTTTTTCCTATTTCAGTGAAAAAACAAACCTGTTTCTGCAGTGGCCAAGGCCTACCTCAAGGCCGTGCTTTACTCCACCTTTTCTCTCATATCTGCATATTCAAAAAATCCAACCATTTCTCATTCCTTTAACTGCTACCGCTCTCCTTGGAGACACAGATATTTTAAGTCTGGGAGACTCTAAGTTCTTAACTAGTCTCCCTGCTTTTACTACTTCTCCTCTAGAGTCTATTCTCCATGCAGCAGACAAAATGATCTTATTAAAATATAAATCAGATCAAGTTGCTCATCTGTTGAAAATTCTGAAATGGCATCTAAAAGCATTTTCAATGACCTAAAAGGCTTTAGAAGATGACCCCACAAACCAAACTTACCTTTTAGTTTTAATCTACTACTCAGTCCTCTCTGTTTTCAGTGCTGCCCCTCTGTATGTTCCTTGAACACATAAAGTATGAATGCATTTCAGAGCTTTTGTTCCCTCTGATCCCTCTGTGTGGATCATCCTCAAGATGTCTGAATCATCCCCCTCGTCATCTTCCGGTCTATTTACCTGTCATTTTCCCTGAGAGGTCTTCCCTGGCTACTCAAGCTAAAATTGCAACTCCTCCCCACCCCACATCCTCAATACCTAGATTGATCACATCATTTATTTTCCAAATGGGCACAGCAGTGAAAAGGAACATTATTGGCAATTATGCTGGGTAAAAGTAATAAACCAAGGCTTCTTCCCTTCTTGCTTTATTTTTGTCTGCAACCTTTAGCACCATCTAACAACTATTTTATCTAATTGTGCGGGAAATTGCGTTTTTTCCCTCCTGATCCTTCAGAACAGTTTTTTGTTTGTCTTTGGCACATAATAGATGCTAAGTAAATTGTTAGATAAATGCATTTTAAATCAATGTAAATGATTTGATAATCTTTTGGTTTGTGTTATCAAATCCCATGCTTCTCCCATTAGTGTAAATGTAATTCACACTCAAAGTATCTATTTGCAAAACATCTTAAACAACTTTTGACTACGGAATTGAACTCAAAAGCAAGTTAGGGAGATACACAGCAATTAGAGCCAAAGAGTATGTACTCTGTAAATTAATCTCAGTGCAGGTTTTTTTTCTGTTGTTGTTAGTTTAAAAAAATACATGGCAATAAAAAGAAAGTTCATTAAAAAACGTGCAAATCTTTACATGTTTAGGAGGACCTAAAGATTCTCATCAATTGAAGAAAATGGGTTAGGAAAATATGAAGTGTTAAAAAAAAATAATTCTTGGGTGTGTATTAAATGGAAGTCAAACAATTGGATAGTAGGAGGAGAGAGACAGTATGATGATGAAAAAGCACCAAATCTATACCGGGCCCTGTGTTCATTTATCTTGCAGCCCCAAGCTGCGAACCCCCCACTCCTCCAGCTTGTTGCCAGCACAGCATCTGGCCACGATGAAGCACTGTTACTCCATCTATAGGAATAGAATGTGGAAATGCCTAATCCTTCTACTTAAGCATTACTACAGGTAATTTGGGATTCAGAATAAATATATGTTGTATTTAATAGAGGTAAATAAATAAAAAATATAGAGAACAAAGGTTAGTTTGTAATATGGTATGCGCAGTGTTGGCGTATTTTAAAAAATCAGTAAATGTTTTTAAAATGGATGATGTGAAAAGACATCTTCTAAATGTGTCTTCAATATGCATATATTAGTGAATGGCTTTACTATCCACCTTGATTCTCAAGACAGAAATGGGATGGATTCTAGATTCTATTCTCCCTTCACCTTCTCTTGCTGATTTTCATCACCCTGTCCACTGTTCCGCAGGCGTGGTTTAAGTCCTTCTGAACCCATCCTTTTCTTCTCTATTTCCACTGTTATTTCTGAGTATATGCATGTGAATGTTTCAAGCCCCCATCATGTTTTATCTAGCTTGATGAAATAGTCTGCTGCCAGTCTCATTTTGTCCTCTTTTCCCTGATCTTCTTGCCAGATTGAACTTTCTAAAACCTGGTTTTGTTACTGTCACACTGAAATTCTTCAGGTGTCCCTCTACAGCCCTAGGGTTAAAGTCAACAAGTCCTAACCAGACCTCAATATTCTTCCTAATGTTTGTCCTTCCTAGCTTGCCAACATTTCCCACTCTACTCATTCATAAATATTTATGTTGGGGAGATTTCCTAGGATCCTCTGCTGAATATGGGGAGAGCAAGCACAGGGTAGTCAGAAAGGCTTCACAGAGTAAACTCCAAGGTATGTGGGGGTGTGGGGGGCAGCGATGGTTTCCAAACAGGTAATGGAGAGAAGAGCATTTCCAGGGAATGGAGCGGGAAGAGCAGGGACAGATGTACAGGTCATAAGGCCTGGTGAGGAACCAGATGTGGTTGAGTTAGAGCTGAGGATTACAATACAATAAATCGGTCATGGGAGGGGAAAACCATGAAGTAAGGAAAGAGGTTCAAGTGTAAAATCCCCAAAAACTTTGTATGGCAATGTAAGGAATTTGAATTTGAAATACGGAGAAGTCATTGGCATTCTACTAAAAATACTGTAGGATAGTTAACAGTAGAGATGGGAAAAAATACAAGAATTAGCAAAGTTTTCTCTGAAAATCATTTTATGATTGGTCACAATTAAGGTTGTTAATTACAAGTTATCATATGACATCAGATAATGGAATATTTTCAGTGCTAAAAAGAAATGAGATATGAAACTGCAAAAGCACATGAAGGAATGTTATGTGCATATTATTAAGTGAAAAAAGCCATATGAAATGTCTCATAGTGAATGATTCCAACTATGACATTATAAAAAGGCAGAACTATAGGAATAATAAAAGGGCCAGTGGTCACTGTGGAGATGAGGAAACATGATGAATGAGCAGAGCACAGATGAGTTTTAGGCAGTGAAAATAAATACTCTCTATGATATTGTAATGATGACTACATGCCATGATAAATTTATCCAAACCCATAGAATGTACAGAATCAAGAGTGAGCCCTAAGGTAAACTATAGGCTTTGCGTGATTATAATATATAAATGTAGGTCCATCGATTGTAACTAATGGACCAATCTGGTGAGAGATACCGACCACGGGGAGGCTATCCTGTGTGGAAGCAGGGAGTGTATGGGGAGTATCTGTACCTTCCTTTCAATTTTGTTATGAACCTGAAACTGCATTTAAATGTAAGATATTTAAAAATCAAAAACAAGAATGCAAGAAAAAAATAAACCTCACATCATATGTCTGGCCTCTCTTTTACTTCATAGTCCAATATAAGAATATATCACATTGGCCAAAGGGATGTTTCAAACACGTAAGCCGGATCATGTTGCTTCCCTGCTTTAAAGCTTCCAAGACTTCTTGGGGCATTTGGAATAAAATGTAAAATTCTTAACCTGCCTTTAAAAGGCCTAGGTGATCTAACCCCACACTTCCACTCCAACACTGTCTTCCGTTTTCCACCATGATTATGATGGCACTTCAGTCACAGTGACCTCGGCTCTGCTTCTCAACCATAGGAACATTAATCCTTCAAGAGGGACTTTGCACTTGTTCCTCCCCCACCCCGGGAATTCTCATCACCCTGATTCTAATCATCTCAGTGCCTGTTCATCATTCAGATTTCAGCTCAATTGGCATCCTTTCTAATTATCTTAATTCTTTCTGTACATGTTTATTATCTGTCTCCCACAATACAATATAAAATCCTTGACAGGGGAGACCATTTCTATTTTGTTTGCTATGCTAATACTGGCACCCCCAGAGAAATTTCTAACACATAATACATGCTCAACAAATATGTGTTGCATAAGTGGAAGAGAAGGTGATATTCTTCTTTTAGAACATAAAAAAGATATTAAAGTAGCTGTTACCCTGATGTTTTATATGTGATATATGTGACATATATTTATGTGCATATATTTGCAATGTCCTTTGTGATGAAGTAGCAAAAATGGAAAAGTAATTAAACATGGCAGCTACTAAGTATAAATAACAAGTAAAATGTGAACAAAATCAAAGAAACAAATCAGAAAAATACATGTGGCATGCATGAAAATATTTCATGTGTGAAGTTTGCCTCATCCTTTCCTTGCAAACCAAACACTTGTAAGGAGAATAAACTGAGGAAAAGCTCATCCTTGATCCCATCTGGAGAGCTAGTACAAAGAAAGACTTAGAAGAAAGGGGACAAAAACATGATAGGGTCACAGAAGGAAGCTGAGTTGAAAGGAGGAGGAAAATCTGCATTCCAAGTCATTTGGAACAGAGAAGAAGGAAGGGAGACATTATCTGAAGATCATGTTCACCAGAGGCAAACAGACTGAAAAGGAAATCGACATCTGTGAGAGTCTCCTGCGCCCAGATCTGAGGGGCAGATGAAGATTGTTTATGTAGCACAAGAAGGTGTTGGGAGAAGGAAGAAACAGGCTCACATGGAAACATATGCTCTCTGATGCTCCTTGAAAAATAAAGTATGCAGAGGAGAGGGAAACATCTGTGTTGCACACGGGCAGACCACCAGTAGTGAAGCAGGCTTGAGGAAGAAGGGAAAGGCATACACAAACAAGATCGGACATTTATGTCTTGTCAAAATGACATGTAAAGGCACTGGGTCTGCATCTCATTCTCTGGTGAGTAAATGGGAACCCAGCCATCTGGGGAAAACAAGGACGAGTAAGCTAGCTGCTTTGGTGTTTTCACAGTTTTGCAGAAATGACAAAGCATTCACAAGTTTTTCCAGGGCTACTTTATTTTTCCTACTGGAAAGAAAAAAAAAAAACCCTTAGAGTACAGCTTATTTATTTTTTTCTTAGAGAAACACATTGTAGAGTTTTTATTCCAAATCCACTGCAGCAATAGAAGCAGCTGGATTTCTTATCCTTTGATGGCAGATTGTCAGTACATAATAGCTTTAGAAAGCATCCCTTCACATTAGTAAATGATTGTAGGAATTCTGTAAAACATTAAACAGATATCATTCCCCTCTAAATATTAAGAATGGTAAAGTCTGAAATATTCATCTTATGAATAAATACTAAATTTTAACAACTACACTTAATTACTAAAACTGATTATAATATTTAATAATTTATTAAAATCTAGAAATATAATACTATTTTATTAATAAAATAAAAAGTTAAACATTAGAAATTAAATCAAGTGACAACTGGCAATTAGATTACAAAGAGCTTATTGTTACAACGCATTATAACTTATAGATACCTATTGATATGTGTATTTATGTAAAACATATAAATAACCACAGTCAGCTTTACATAGATAGAACAGAGCATAAGTTTACAAACATATGCAAGCTTTTATTATAAATACCAACTTATTTCTAAAAGGTAGGGTTCACAGATGAACAATGACGCCAAAAGTAAGAAAGACAAGTAAAACAATAAAACTTTAAGCATGAGGCATCTGGTATCTACGGTGGGATTCTTGAAACTATTTAGAAAAAAATTACATAAAGTGTGTTGAAAATACAAATATCAAAAGAAAACAATTAAAATTATAAAAAGCATACTTTGCAGTATCTTGATAATATAAGAAAGTCTAGGACCTAAGTCTTTACACCAATCAAACAGAAAAGAGTCAGTTTGGTATAAACATGGAAAGCATAGAGGAACATTAGAGTAAATATGGGATGTCAATTAAGTGTTAGAAAAAATGAAAGTGAAAAAAATTGTGATAGTCTACAGAATAGCAATAATAAGCCAGATCCAGGTAAAACCACAAAAGTTAAATCACTGATGTTTGGCTTTTCAACAACTTGAAATCCTTTGTGCCCCCCTTTCTTTTAAACAAATGCCCACCACCCAGTCCACTGGAAGGTTGTTCTGCATGTAGTTCACAGAACTTTTTCTTCTCTTTATTTGCCCACAATAATGTCACCATTGTGTAGTACTTAAGCATTCCTTGATTTCTACTATGGAAAGAAAAAATGACATTTATTTAGAGTTTACTAAATGCCTACTTTATAATGTGTTATCTTATTTAATTCTTATAACAACCCTGTACGGTTTTATAATTCCCATTTTTAAAGACATGGAAACTAACACTTGAATATAGAAGTAATATAAAGCTAATGAATTAAGAATTAAGATACAGCTATTATTCCAAAAATTATTGTTTCTCTTAACTTATATTTCCTCTTTAATAAATTATTCCTTTCTGGATTGTTAACATCTGATAACAGCATTAAGCCATGACTCAAAATTATCATTGTCAATACTTTGCAAAAGAGAAATTTATTTTTCATTCTTTTAATTATTCAAATGATACATGCTTATCAGAAATTTCTAAAATATAGAATAATATGAAGACAAACAATGCCATTTTAACCAAATCACCCAGAGAGAAAAAATATTGTTAATGTTTTATTTTTTAATTTCATTATTGTTCAATTACGGTTGTACCCATTTTACCCCCATTACTCTCCCCTGCTCTACCCACCCCCCACCTTCTACATTCAATCCTCCCCCACCACTGTCCTTGTCCACAGGTCCTTTATATATATTTATTGACTTGACCCTTCCCCTTCTTTCCCTCATTATCCTCGTCCCCCTCCCCTCTGGTCATTGTCAGGTTGTTCTTTATTTTCATGTCTCTGGTTCTAGAATAATACTGTAACAGGATGCAGCCAAGAGGGGGCCCCCAAATAGGGATTTGTAATGAGGTCCAGAACTCAAGGTGTCCAGGAAATGTTAGAAATATATATGTAGGATGTCCTCATACCCACAAGTCTGAGTTGGGGAAATGGGACACATGGAGCAGGGCCATTCAGAGCTGTTTTGCATAGCAACAGCTTTGCAGCTAGCCTCTGGCATGGTCATTTAACATATCTATAACCTTTAAATGGTTTCACAGATATGTTAAATAGCTGTGGCCTGTGCTTCCAGCCAGGAGGATGGAAGTGACTTCCACCCAAGATATAAGGTGACTCCCCCTAGTCAGAGCTCCTGCATGAGAGCTTGGAGAAGATTGGCTCCATGCCATGGGGCCACACCTGCCCAACTCACTATGGCAGCCCAGTAAAGCTGGAAGGATACGGGAATGCGGGCCGGTGTAACTGGTTGTAGGAAGAGTTGGAAATGGGGCCGCAGAAGAAGATTGGCTCTGAGATTTAAACCCAGGCATGGCAGCCATACCAGGGAGAACCACATGGCTTTGGTAGAGTGGGGACCCTGTCCCTTTGGAGTGTTCCCTTTTGTCACATGGCTTAGGAACCAGGAGAGACTTTGCCTGGAAGAAAAGGGGTGAAAGGACTCTTGCTGGTGGGCCATAAGAAAGTGTCACATGGCTCTGGATTACCTGGAGATTGTGGCCGAAACAAAACTGATGGTGCCGGAAGCCTGAATCACGAACTTCTATTTCTTTTCCTGAGATACTGTACCCCAGACTAGGACAGAGGGAGAAGGAAGGACTCTGTGCATCTGTGGGTATTCTAAAGGACTTTAGTATTTTAATTAAGACATTAAATCACTACTCTAAGTCTGTATAGCTTTTAAATAATTCCTTTCCTTTTCACAGATCTCTGGCATTGAGAGGCATCTTTCCTCTGGCAGTGGGCGTAGTGAACCTAGTCGAGGGGGGACCCCAGAGAAAAAAAGGGGGTCCTTTCAGTAATAGTATATCATACACCCCATCTTGAGTCTGTTCTGTAACAATACCACTTAGCTTTTTTCTGTGCCACATGTGTGAAATGTCCAATCCCATTTACTGATAAGCCTTCCATCAATAAGTGGCTCAATTCTAATGTTCAAATCAAGGAAGATTAGAGATGATTTCCAGAGAGCAGAGTGAGAATCTCAATGAATCACTTACTCCCTCTTAAAAACTATAAAAATGCTGATACAACAATTAAAATAACCATTTCTAGGACTCTAGAAATTAACCAAAGCAACAGAACTGTATGAAGGCCTGAAATGTCATGTGCAACCTTGACATCTTTGAGTCTCCTATGGCCCCAAAGACCTAGCTATAAATTTCTGCTCTTGCCAGATATGCTTCCCACTCAGTCCAACCAGGAAGGCAGGTAATTCCTTATCAGCTGCACCAGCCAAAGAAATTATTCAAACAAGCCAATCATACCCTGCTGAGAAAAACAAGAGTACCCCACCCTCCTCCCACAGCTCCTGCAGCTTCACTCTGTTTCCAAGAACAACCTAACCTCTGTGCAGCCTTACATGACAGGAGTTGTCCTCCCCCCACCAACTATGAGTATATGTGACTAATAAACTGCTACCAATCTTACTGTCAGTGTTGCGATCTTACTTACTAGTGTTGAATGGCAGGTGTTTAGCCTGCTTGTACTATTAAGGCTAATGGAGTCCTCCTTCACTCATGGAATAAATAGAAATTATCAAAAAAAGGAACAAACTCAAAATCTTATATGCAAAAGTAACTACGGAACCTCTGTAGGCAGTGGGGGTCTATGACATATTAAATTTGGGTTATTCCCCTCCCAATGCTCTCCATAAGCCAGTGGTTTATGGAGATGAAATGCCAATTAGCTATGAAATGTCAAGTCTTGCTTCCAGTTGACAGGACTGAACTCTTTTGGAGCTCTATAAGAAACACCCTCCCCAGAACAGAGTCACTTTAATGTCCAAGCATTCAATTCTATGAAAAATTTCTAATATCAAGATAGGACAGCATTTTGATTTAAATCAGATTCGGGCTTAGCCATGGAGGAGGAGAGGAGTACTACACCTAGGTCATTACTGAAATAATACCAGTCTGCTAGCAACTTTACAACAACCTGAAGCTATTATTTTAGTTGGAGGAAGGGAAAAAAAGAGCTTGATCAAAAATTTAAAGGGAAATCTTGGAGAATATGGCATTGGAAATTTGAAATGTTCTGACATGTTTCTGGACACCTGAAAGACTGTGTGGGCATGCACCTAGCTCTGGAAAGACTTTTTAAGAAGAAAGCCCCATTCACTACTGGCTAAGAAGACATTTGAAGAAATGTTGGTCAAAAACTTGAGGCCTGAGCATGCAGGAAGCAAAAACTAAGGCTGTCTTATAAGTGACCTGAAGTTGGGAAGCATGCCTTCTCACCCAGATCTTGTTGACAAAGGGTAGTTGATACACAGGCAAGATATTTAAAGACATCATCTTATTGACCTTAGTATTTTTTAGCTGACTCTTAAATTACACTGAATCATGGGAAACTTAGAAAACCAGGTTTAAAATTTTAAACAAAAATTACTTTACATAAATAAAAATTTAGTTTTGTTAAACTAAATTCCAGCAGAGAATGCAATAGTTGCATTCTGCAGGAAATACAGAATCTGCAGAATTGATCCAGTAAATCTGTGAACAAAAACACAGCAATAAAAAATAATACTATAAAATAAAAATCTCAGTGACACTGGCAAAATTTGGGCAATATATGGGGAGGCTTGATACCAAAGTTATTATATTGTTTAAAAGTAGAGCTTTTAACAAGAAATTATGAGACATGCAAAAAATTCCCAAAAATCATTGATAAACTTAATAGGTACAGATTTAAATCACCTATTATAATTATGTTCAAAGACTAAAGAATGTCAAATCTAAAAAATGAAAAATATGACAACAATGTCTCACCAAGAATATAAAAAAGATATTTTTTTAAATAACCAAGTAGAAATAATTCCACAGAAAAATACAATAACTGAAAAAGGAAAATTTATTAGAGGGACTTGAAAACAGAGTCCATCAGGCAGAAGAAACACTTATTGAACTTGATATATTTCAAGAGATTACCCAGTTTGAGGAGCAAAAAGAAAAAGAATTAAAAAAAATGAACAAGGCCTCAGATACTCAAGGGACATGAACAAGTATTCTAACATATACATAATGGAAATTCCACGAAAAGAAACAAAAGACAAAAATGTTTGAAGAAATATTGGGCAAAAACTTTCTTAATGTGATGAAAAATCATTTTTGTTTTCTTGTGATGAAAAACTTTAATCTACTTATCTAAGAAGCTCAATGAGTTTCAGGTAAAATAAACTCAAAAAATAATTATACCTAGACATATCATAACCCAATGAGAAGAGTCAAAAATGAAGAAAAAATCTTGAAAGCAACAGAAGAAAACTAAGTTATCACATACAAGTACCTCTCAATAAGTTTAAAAGCTGAGCTCTTATCAGAAGTCACAGAGTTCAGATTCAAAGTGCTGGGGAAAAAGTCTGTAAACCAAGAAGAATCCCAAACCTAGCAAAAGTATTTTTCACAAAATGAAGGAGAAATTAAGAATTACAAAAACAAAACAAAACAAACAAACAAAAACAGAATCTGCCACTAAAAAGTTCTGCCCTGCAATAATGACTAAAGCAAGTTCCTCAGGCTGAAATAAATGGACAGTAGAGAGTAAATTGAAGACAAATGAAGAAATAAGGAGCACCAGGAAACATAACTATATGGAAAAAATGTAAAAGTCAGGATAAATTGTCTTTTCATTTGTAATTCTGTTTATATCTATCTTACTTAAAAGAAATCTATATACTAATAATTATATAATTGTGTTGATGGACATATAATGTATAAAATGAAATTTGTATGACAAATATATCACAAAGGTAGAGGGAGAGCATGTATCTGTTGGAACGAACTCTTTATGTACTATTGAAATTAAGTTAATATCAACCTAAACTGGATTGTTTAAGATTATGCTAAAAGTATCTATTTAACATGAAAGAAGGCAATAAAGGAGGAATGAAGGACCAAAAGACATGATATATAGAAAACAAATCACAAAATAGCTAACTCAAATCCTACTCTATCCATGATTACATTAAATATAAATGGAGTGATCACTCTAATCAAAATGCAGAGATTAGATGGGTTAAAAAAAGAGAAAATTACCTACCAATTTGCCATTTACCAAAGGCATATTTTAGATTTAAAAGCACAAGTAGATTGAAAGTAAAAGGATGGAAAATATATAATATAAACTAATCAAAAGAAAGTTCAGGGGCTACACTAGTATCAGACAAAATAAACTTTAAGACAAGTGTTGTTCCTAGAGATAGAGATAGAGATATTTGATTATGATAAAATGGTCAATATGCCAGGAAAATAGAACCATTGTAAATGTAGATATACTTCACAACAGGGCCTTAAAATATGTAAAGCAAAAACTGACAAAATTGAAAGAAGAAATAGACAATGTACCTATAAGAGTCAGAGACATCAATGCTACACTTTCAACAATAGATAAGGGTGGCATGAAGGACAATTTCACTTTCTAATTAAAGGCACCTCTATTTGTGTACTTTTTCTCACCAGAAACTAAGCATTTTTGACAGATCCTCTCATTTACCTTCAACATATCATAATAAAATTTTAATATATATCTGAACATATGACTTTTTTCCATCACCAAACAGAGCTACCATTTTAGTTAAAACTATCATCATCTCTCCTTAGATTAGTCTGATAGACTCCTATAACACTCTAATTTCCCCCTACAAACCCCCTTTTCCATTCATTTCATTTTTCACATAATAGCAACTGGCATACAATTTTTTAATGTTTTCTCATGCAACCATTAGAATATCTTTATTTTATTAAAATAAAATCCAAATTTGTATCTGTAGTCTACAAAGCTCTGTATAATTTGGGCCTGCTTGATTCTCTAAACTGATTTTGAATTACTGAATCAACATTCTCTTGATACATGATCTCTCCCTGTTTATCAAACTCACCAAGGTCCTTTTCAACGTCATTCTAAAGCCTATTCCTTCCACTCAAGTTCTTCAGGTCTCAGCTTAAAGACACCTTCCTCAGAACTTCATTGATTCCACAATCCAAACTGCATCTCCTTACTACTCTCTTTTATTGGGCACTATGCATTTTCCTTTAGAGGACTTACATTTTTTTTTGAATGGGAAAAGGACTTTTTCATTTTTATTGTATTTTTTCATTACCATTTATCCCCCATACTCTCTTCTGCCTCCCTGCACTTCCCCTGCCCCTGCAATCACCACATTGTTGTCTGTGTCCATGAGTAGTTCTCCTTTCTTTTTTTTTGATAGCAAGTTTATTAGTAGTATTATTTGTAAAAGTATTTAAACCTGAACCCAACCCTTATCAGTTATCTGTGTTTTTAACAATTTAACCTAAGGAAAGGTATATTTGGTAATAAATTTCAATTTGATTTTCAAAGATACTTATAAAAATGAAATGTTTCCTGTGACTTCTTCAGACTACACTTATATTCTGTAAGCGATTTGTTTTTTGAGATATAATGGGAGGAGAGAGAGAGAGATTTATAAATATATTCAATTTTTAGTAGCTGTAAAAATATGCTTTATGGGTATATTCTACCTGGATGTCTTTTTCCTTAAGATCAAAAATCCTTTTTATCTCCAATTATCCCATTTCACTCACTGTCAATATGTACAATCTTGGTGTTGTAGCATATTATAGAGGCCATTCATATATACTTTCATCAGGCCTTAAACACATACTTTTCTATGGTCTTCATTATTAATAATGGCCAGTGGTGTCAAGGTTTGTGGTTATTTCAGACAGGCAATGAGGCCTGTTAAGGAATGTGGGTTGAGAAATATTCAGTGGCTGCAGCTTCTTAGAATCAAAATATGTAAGTATAAATTTGGTCAACTGTTTTATAAATATGTTTTCTTTGCTTAAAATGTTGGTAATATTAAGAACATTGCTTTTTAGCTTTGAAAAAGGGAGAAACTTTTTCACATATTTTATTTCAATATATTTGTTTCTTTTTTATTGTCAGTCTATTTCAATACAATTTTAACAGTCTCTTTAATTTTTGATACTTGGAGATTATGGTGATCTCTTGAAAAATTTTTTTCCACTAAAAGCAATTGATAAAGTTGAGAAAGTTAGGCTAGAACAAGGTATATTACATTTGTTCCCACTCCTTTAACATGTGGTGCCATCAGGGTAACAATGTTTCTGATTGACACAAACACCTGACCCTGTGCCCAGAAGTTATTAATGAGAAATTAATTATTTGTCTCAAAATTCCTTTGAGAGTAGTTTCTGAGTTTCACTGTCAGTTAATAAATAAGGTATACTTTCTTAACTTTTTATATTTTTCGACAAAAAGTGGGCCATGTACTAAACTTGACAAGCTCAGGGGAGGCTTGCATGGTGGTCTTAAAATCTCAGAGACCTAAAATAACCACACAGGATGTTCTGAAATTTAAATATCCTAACTAAAAGCAAGTCATGGTGGGTAGTCAAATCCTAGGCTTGTATCTTCTTCAACAAAGGTTGTTCTTTACCTTAACTGAACCTGTCTGTTGTCTTTTTGTATCAACAATAACATACCTTTAGAATGTCAGACTAATCCCCTTTTTCCAGATCCTCCAGGGCAAAATCTCCCACCAGAACAGGAGACCACGGGACCCCTCCTTGTTATCTTGTTGCCAAAACACCATTTCCAGGTGCTAAAATGTTAATGCTTAGCAATCCTGCACCACTAATGTAAAAGAAGCATGTATCTGTTTTACCTTCCATCCGATCTCAGATATTTCTCTTCTTTGCTTTCTCTTGCCCCTAATCTCCCACCAATGGATTTCATGCAACCACCTTATGTTTTCCCCTTGATTCTGATGTATAAGTGGTAAAACTGCCATTTTCTGGAGCATTTTCTCAATTTATAGTAACCATGATCAAGAGCTGGAAAAAACAAAAACAAATGCCCTCAAGAAAATGCATAAACAAATGATTGTATAAAATGAAACAGTTATAAGACAATAAAATATAACTGTTATACATAACACAAGGATGAATCTCCTGGATATTACACTTAAGGGAAAGGAGCTAAAACACAAAAGGGCACCTAGTGAGTGATTATTAGATATGGATTTGGAATAGACAAAGTTAATCTATGTTGAAAACAACTCGGAATAGTGGTTGATCCTCTAATAAAAAATTGGATATGATGAAGCTTTGGGGGATGTTAAAAATTCTCTATACATTTATTGGTCTATAAGATTTTCAATACTTATTAAACTATAACTTGGTATCTGTGCATTTCAAAAATAAAATTTTACTTAATGAAAATAAATATAAAGAAATGTTGAGCTCTAATTAATTACTAAATTCTGAAACTACTTTCTTTGTATTCTAATGAGAGATAATGAATAAATATATTATGGATAATAGGAGCTAGATTTCTCTCTATTGGAGAATGGGTTACTACTGAATATTATTAAATTGAAGAAGACCAAATTAAACACTGTGGTACTGAAATTAGAAATACACATACAATTATATTGCATGTAGTATAATGTAATACATAATATAATCTTTTCACTGTAAAGGCCTAGAGGAAATGACACAACAGAGATCCCTGAATAAGAGATTGATTATAGGGCTGAGGAAGTGAAAAAAAGCAACATATAAACTTGGAACATCTTATAACATTAGAAAGAATGCAAAGCTGCAAAGCCTAACGGAAATATCAAACAGACACTTGTAACATCTTGGAGAGTCCTTCAATGGCCATACCAAGAGAAATGTAAGTATCAAAATGAATGATGGATTATAACCACTGGATAAATGAAAAATCCATAAATTTCTAAAAATATAAATAAATGAATCAACAAGTAAATGAAAGAGAGCAAAAGGGGTTTCTGAAAGTAGACTGAGAAATGTTAAATTATAGAATTAAAAATAATCAATGAACTTTAAAACTACTACATGAAAGTTTGATAAAAAGAAAACAGACTTAAGCATACTCCATAGAATATCAGTTGTAAAGGAACAAGTATAATTTTATAGGAGGTAACTGGTAGATACCACTTTAACCATGTGATCAGCAGTATTGGAACAGAACTCCATCAAGTGCTTCCTGATGAAGCACTGAGAAACATACACCATTAGATGAGTGTTCTTCCTGACTAAAATATATACTATGAATCTAAACCCTGAGGAAGTAGCCAACAAACCCAAAAGACATTTTTACAAAATGATGGTTCATACTCTTAAAAAAGTATTAGGCTCAAAAAATTCAGAGAAAACTCAAGAAAAATTACCAATGTTCAGAGAATATTATTTTTTAAAAATATTTTATCTATTTATGTGCCCCAACCAGGAATTGAACTGGTAACCCTGTGGCTCACTGGTCTGTGCTCAATCCAATAAACACCAGCCAGGGTGCAATGTTTATTCTTAGATTACATTCTGGCAGAGAAAAAAATAGCTTCTAAGTAAATTATGTAGATAATTTATTCTATTTCAATATGGACTATAAATTAGATGACAGACCTATTATATCAATAATAGGACTTAACAAATACACAAATATGTAAAAATAAATGGGTAAAAGTTCTCTAAATTACTTTCAAATAGTTTGGGAAATATTCATGTATATACCCAGTTCTATAATTCTACGTATCTCTAATTCTATCTAGTTATGTAGAAGATAAAGTGATTAGGGCAAATGTTCATAAAAAAGAAAATATTAAAAAAAATCCAGAGGAAACTCACAAATGTCCACTTCACCAGTCTAGCAAGGAAACTAAGAATAAAAAATATGTAAAGGAAGAAAAGTCCCTGAAAGCAGCTTTTAAATCTTAAAGGGTCTGTAAATGGGAGTTGTATATTTCTGTGCTACATCACCCTGAAGAAAGGCTTTGAGGTACCGCTGCTTTGCTACTTTGGTTGCTCTGAGTCCCCATGAGGGAAGATCCTGAGCTACTACATCCCCAAAATGCTTACACAGCTTGTATTATTACATTGTTATTATTAAGAGTTTGAAGCATTGTTGTTGCCCTTTTTGAACAAACTTTCCCCCATAAAAAAAAAAGAGGGCATATATATTTGGCAATTATGTATAATACTGAGTCAAAAAATACTGATTAAAAAAAATAACTGGCAATTAACCTATCAATGTTTGAAAGCAGGTAGTGAGGGAATTCTCTGTAGTGCCAGATTATTTTTGACAGTGCATCTCCAGAATTTTATATAGAAGAATATAAGGATCAACAATATAATTTAAATAGGAGGCTAGAGGGATTGTGTACAAGTGACAAAAGAGAGCTATTTTTTTAATTGGATTGCATATTCATTTGGGATGACTTGAATAATTTGCTCAGCAAGCACTATTTTTTAACTTAGATTGTATCTTTATTGGTGACTTAGTGAAGAAAAGAGACACAGTAAAGGAATCTGACATTTTCATGTGTACAACGAATCAAGAAGACCAGAGGAGTCCCTGGGAGACCAGAGGAGTCCCTGGGAGATCAAAGTAAACCAGAAATTATATGCCTCAACAAGTTTAATCAAAGTATCTATACACACATGTTTTTCAACCTTTTTCATCTCATGGAACATGTAAACTAATCGTTAAAATTATGTAGCACACTAAAACCATATTTTTGCCAATCTGACAAAAAAGTAATGGGTATAATTTTGATTCATTCACACCAAATGGCTACTGTGTGACTGTTGTCATTTTTTTTAATTTAACAATCTGAGGGAAAAGAGATCAGTGTTCCTGACTAAATAGTCAGGTATTGCATGTTTTAAAAATTCTTATGACTCCTCACCTGATCTATAGAACCTGCATGTTACCGAGAATTAGAATCTTGAAATATTCTTAAGAAGTTTAGCTCCTTCCATTCATGACCATACATAGAATGTCATCTGTATGCAGACATAAAGGCAGTAGATAGAAATAATTTATACCATCAATCGTATCCTTAACTATAGTCATTATGCCTGTCCTGGGCAATATATATCCGTGTGGTCAATAATTTATTCATCTGATCAATAATTATTTAGGATTTATCTGCTTACTCCATCCTGTATCTTACACATTACAGGCTTGCTGAGTTGAACAGGGAAACTGAAAAAGGCTCTATCGCTCCAAGTGAGATGACTAGCCTAGGCTAGTCTAAAAGACATAGTCTGAAAATATTCAATCTGTGCCTTAAACACGATATCATACTGATCTTTCCCATGTGGAGTACAGGCCATGTTCACATCTGGTGACCCTTGAAATGTTCTTCTTTGTTTCTTGAACCTCTTCCAAGTTTCCTTCCTCTGCTCTTCTATGTGTTACTCACTTAACAACACAGCCAAATAAGAATTCTTTTTCTACAAAAATTTTCCATGTCCTACCTTTGTGCTTATGTTGTAATAATTTCTTCAATCCAGAATGTCCTTTTTCATTACCTCTATCGTTCTTTTATTAATATTGTTCCTCTTGAAATTGTACTTATCTTCCAAACAGCTCTCAAATGCCACATCTCTCCTGGTTTTGCTTTCTCTCTCTCAATTAGACATGACTGCTACACCACATGCCTCCTACTCTGTGCCCTTCTATTGACATGTGCCAATTTATACCTTGTACTATAGTGTTTGTTTTAATCCCTGGCTTTTCTTCCTTGTTAAATTATAATCTCTTTGAGCACAAAGAACAGATACTATTTAACTATGTGCCCCTTGTAGCCACTGTTTCATAAATATTCAGTGAATTGAAAGCTTATTTGCCAAAGTAGTAAGTAGTTCTCTGGGTTCCACATAGATAGGTAATCGTTGATAGTAATACTCAAGCAACTGATACCATGGTGTAGTGGGAACAAGTATAAACACAACCTAAAAACTTTTTGGAAATATAGAATCTTAGGGCCCACCATGACCCACTGAATCAAACTCTTCAATTTAAAAGGTCCCAGGAAATGTGTATGTACCTTATAGTTTGAGGAACACTGTGTTTTAAATTCATAAGGACTGCATATGAGTCTAGGCTTCACTGTTTGCTGGCTAAGGCTCATTAGACAAGTTATGAAGGCTGAATAGTTTTAATCTTGGGTGAATGATGGAAACAGTAGAACACAGGGAGCACACAGTAATCATAAAAGGGAAATTAACTTATGCAAAGATGTATAAGCACTACAATGAGGCAAAAATGGAGAATCATTTGAATCAGATATGATGTTCTAAATCATGTTAAGAATCACTGTATTTTAAGTGTAAATGTAATGTGAAAAAGTACTAATTGCCTGGATGTTTTATGCAAAATTGTACATAGAAGTCATGGAAATATATAAAAAGATGTCGATAATTGATGAAGATATGTTTTCATAGAAAAAGAATGAAAAATAGAGAAATAGAGACTGTAAAATGCAAGAATTTAAAACTATTGCAATTTATATTAGTCCAAACAAAGGAGGGATCAGTAGGAATGGAATGAAGGAGTGGATGTGAAATTCTTTGAGGCACAAGCATCGCTGGATTGTGGAGGTTGGTCAGATGTGAGCTAAGGAGTCTTGGACAGCATTACCTGAGAGAACAAATACAAAAGGAAAAACAAAGAGAGAGGGAGACAGAAAGCCACATGAACCCAACCAACTCCACTGTCCGTCTAATTGTCTAATTGGTTCAGCACAAAAAAAAAGGTACCCACATTGGAATGCACACATTCAGACAGTAGGGCCACAATCTGAGGAGTGACATCAGGCATGGATTTCAGCTCCTGGTCCCCACTACCCAGCAATGCTCGTGCCCTTGTGCACATATGACCATGATCCTGGAAGGAAGATGCTGAAGGTTACTTCAGTGTTCTAGCAAACATCCATCTGATGACTAGAAAAAGGAGAAAACAGCATTTAGTTAGTGTATGAAAGTCATTTGCATGAAATGTTAATAGGAAAGACAACATAGTAAATATTTCTTCAACTTCTCCCTGAAAAAGTTATCATTAACTACTCATATCTATGGAAGAATTGTTGAAATCATCTCAAATTCTATGTACTTGCCACTTATTGTTGTTAAATCCACTGTAACAGATTAAACTGACATATGTAGCATGAGAACTTTTTGTTATTCTTCCTACTTGCCTATTTGAAGGATGTATGTTTGGTAAAAATTTGCATTGGAAAAAGTCCATGCTTAGGGCCAATCAGAACCCAAGAAAATGAATATATAAATGAATTGCTTAAAATGGAAGCCTTTCCATTGGGGGTAGTATTATTCTCTATGGTATTTACTATCTTTTAAACAATCAATAATATCCTAGTCTAGGCGATAGTAACATGATGAGAGCAGAAGGGAGCAAGTTCTTACTGGAGAGGATATCTGGATATCAAAAATTTTAATTGGGAAAAACAGAAAAGATTAAAATGAAACAGTGAATTATTTAAAATGAAAATTGAAATAATAAATTATGATTACAGAAATAGATCTAAGTAAAATAAATGATAATACACATAAATCCAACAAAGTCCAGATAAGTACTATTTCAAAAGATTTGTGTAAAACATAAGGACATGTAAAGTTTTTAAAAGGTAAAAAAAAATACTAGGCAATTATCAACTGAAAAGATTTAGTGTACTTACATTAAAATAGACTTTAAGGAACTTATTTTGGGTCGCTAGATAACACCTGAGATAGTGAAACCTGAGGGACAATGGGAGAATGTCGTAGGGTCAAAATGTGGGTGATGAAGCCTAACTCTTTGATGGCTCCCCATAACCTGTGTCTAGTTGCTTGTGGAGCTGCCCTAGTTGCTATCTTTCAGTTCCCTAAAATAAAAAGATATTCTCCCAATAATTTCCCTCCTTTCTTTAAGCTGATTGAAATAGCTTTTTCAAAGTTACTTGCAACCAAAAGAGTTTTACTAAAACAGTATCCTCCCTGTGGGTGCCTAGGAAATGTTCTGTAACTAGACAAAGGCCTGAAGAAAACAAGTAGCACAATCAAACCTCATCAGGTTTCTTCATAAATTTGACTCCCAATTCTTCAAATCTTTTACAAACCCCATGTACATCAGGAATAGCAGTGTCAATGGGACCTTAGGTGACTACCTCAAAAACAAGGCAGAAAGAAGGAAGAAATCATTATAACAAGGTACTGAGTGCCACAAGTGGCTGCTGGATCTAGTATATTTCAAAACAAAACCATCCCCAAACAGACTTAATCAAGTAGGTTCGAAGACTATAGTATACAGGGTGCAGAAAAGTAGGTTTGCAATTGTTTCTATGGAAAATAATACAACAATAAATAATAATGCAAGAATAAGAAGGGCAAAATAAACAAGTGAAAGTTTATGCAATGCTAAAGAAATTCCTCACACTACACTATATGTGTGACAAGAGGTTAATATCCAGACAAGATAATGAACTCATATAACTTAATAGCAAAAATAAAAAACAAACAACCTTGATTAAGACTATGGACAATTAATATTTGACAAAGGAGGCAGAAGCATAAAATGGTGTAAAAATAGGCTCTTCAACAAATGGTGTTGGGAGATCTGGACAGTGACATGTAAAAAAAATGAATCTTGACCACCAACTTACACCATACACACAAATAAACACAAGATGGACAAAAGACTTAAAATAAGTCACAACACCATAAAAGTTCTAGAGGAGAACATAGGCAGGAAAATCGCAGATATTCCATGCAATAGTATTTTCACCAATATGTCCCCTAGAACAAGGGACATAAAGAAAAGAATAAACAAATGGGACCTCATTAAAATAAAAAGCTTCTTCATGGCTAAAGAAAACATCTGTAAAATGAAAAGGAAACCAAAGGTATGCGAAATTATATTTGTAAATGATACTTTGGACATGGATTTGATCTCCAAAATATATAAAGAACTCAACAACTCCATTCCAGAAAGACAAATAACCCAATTAAAAAATGGGCAAAGGACCCAAACAGACACTTCTCCAAGGAGGACATACAGAGGGCCCAGAGACATATGAAAGGATGCTCAGCATCACTAGCCATCAGAGAGATGCAAATGAAAACCACAGCAAGATACCACTTCACATTGGTCAGAAAGGCCATCATTAATAAATCAACAAACAACAAGTTGCTGGTAAGGTTATGGAGAAAAAGGATTCCTAGTGCACTCTTGGTGGGAATGCAGACTGGGTCAGCCACTGTGGAAAACAATATGGAATTTTCTCAGAAAACTAAAAATGGAACTGCCTTTTGACCCAGCAATTCCACTGCTGGGATTATATCCTAAGAATTCTGAAACACCAATCCGTAAGAACCTATGCACCCCAATGTTCACAGGAGCACAATTTTCAATAGCCAAGTGTTGGAAGCAATCTAAGTACCCATCAGTAAATGAATGGATCAAAAAACTATGGTACATTTACACGATGGAATTCTATGCAGCAGAAAGAAAGAAGGAGCTCCTACCCCTCAACAGGAAATGGATGGGTCTGGAAAGCATTATGCTATGTGAAATAAGCCAGGTGGTGAAAGACAAATGCCATATGATCTCACCTATAAGTGGAATCTAGTTAATAAAACAAATAAGCAAGCACAATATAACCAGAGACATTGAAATTAAGAACAATCTGACAGTAACCAAAGGGGAGGTGGGAGAGGATAATGGGGGAGAAGGGGGGAAGTCATATCAGAAACAACTATAAAGGACACATGGACAAAACCAACGGGGGGTGGAATTAGGGGCAGGAGGTGGGGATGGCTTGGGGTGGGGAATGGTGGGGGGGCGGAAATACAGACAACTGTACTTGAAAGCAATGAAAAAAGAAACAAGTAAAAAAATAATACAATAATAAATAATAGTACAACAATAAACTCTATTTCATGAACTCATAACTATAAACCTATTTTGCCTGACACTATATTTATATGCATATTAGGTTGTGAAGAATCAGAATTTTAAAAATAGCATATTATAAAAATAATATTTTTCAACCAATTTCCTCAATATAGTCATAATTTTAAAATATTTTATAATATTCTTTGGTTGGTGTTGCATTAAATGTTTTAAAAATCTGAAATCATAAGCATTTAGATATAAGATTTAAACAAACCAAATATGACTTTATTATTCTACATATTTAATTTACCTACAAAAAGCAATCTTTTCTGTGATGTTATTTTAAAAATGAACTTTATGTCCATTTAAATTTGGTAGGGATAGATAGATTGGATAAGTTGGAACCTGAAATAACAATTTTCAAAAAAATCACATTGTCAAATATATTGTTTAATTTTACTTGTAGACTCTATCTTATGGATGTAATTTAAGCAAAGCTTAAGGAAAAAAAGTATTTTAGGAGCTACAACACTATAACTTTCTGCTATAGTTCATCACTGTAAAAATCATTTTTATAATTGTGCAGTCTTGCTTGCATTACTTGTTAATTAGGTTTAATTATACTTTCAGCCAATTACTCAAAATATGACCTTTTCTAACAAAAGTTAGACAAGAAGACTAATTGAGGCACAGGAACTAAAATGTAGGCAATAAGCAAACTGAAGAGAGTAATTTTTTTTTGTTTTGCTTACCGACTCCACATTTGGACAACCCATTACTAGTCACATTTTCTCTGATCCAATTTTATGAACTCCATTATCTTCACCGCAGAATCCCCTAACAAACTAAAATATAAAAATGTTATTTAACCTTTACAAAGTAGCTTAAATGAACTTTTGATTATCTGAAATGAACTTAGATGACAGCTGTCATGTATTTAAGTCTTCATTTAATACCACATGTTTGAAAAAAATCCTATAACAAAACTTTATAGTAACTGTAGCAAAATATACCTTTTATTTAATTTTACTCTACTAATTCTATTCCTTTCCAGAAGACAATTACCAGCTACATTACTTTTTAAAGTATATAAATTAAGCACACAGCATTTAAAGAGACTTGTGGAGTTGAAAGTGCCAATGCCCTTTCCTCGTCCTTTGCTATGGGTGAGCCAGCCACATTCTACAGCTACTTGTATCTTAAATTCATCTAAATCAAGATGAAAGAACAATTGAAAGTTTTGTGAAATTGCAAATTTTTGTGAAATTGCAAATTGTAAAGGATGTTTTTATTTTTTTTATTTATTTCTTTTTATTAAGTGTATTTTATTGATTATGCTATTACAATCCTCTTATTTTTTCCCCTTTTCCCGCCTCTGTCTGGTACCTCTAATCCCTCCAGCAATCCCCTCTTCCTTAGTTCATGTCCATGGGTCATACATGTAAGCTTTTTGGTTTCTCCATTTCTTATACTATTCTCAACCTTCCTGTGTTTATTTTGTACCTACCATTTATGCTTCTTATTCCCTGTATCTTTTCCCTCATTCTCCTTCCCCTCCTCACTGAAAACCCTCCATGTGATCTCCATTTCTATGATTCTGTTCCTGTTCTAGCTGTTTGCTTAGTTTGTTTTTATTTATTTTTAGGTTCATTTGTTGATAGTTGTGAGTTTATTGTCATTTTACTGTTCATAGTTTTAATTTTCTTCTCTTGCTTAGATAAGTCCCTTTAACATTTCATATAATAAGGGCTTAGTGATGATGAACTCCTTTAGCTTTACCTTGTCTGGGAATCGCTTTATCTTCCCTGGATATTTTAAAAAACACATATGTTAAATGGCGCATTAGGAAAACTGGTGACAAGTAAGTATAAATGAAAAATTTAAATCATCAATAAACTCTACATTATATGTTCTTTCTTGGTTTTATGTGACCCTTCTTACATATCTGTGGCTAAACTATATTACAAACTTCCTTTTTTATCCTCTTCCGAGAACATGCTTATGATTTTAGAGAGGGGAATGGAGGGGAGAAAGAGAGGAAGAGAAATACTGATGTGAGAGGGAAATACTGATTGGTTGCCTTCTGTATGCACCCCAACCAGAGACAACCTGCAACCTGGGCATGTGTCCTGACAGGAATTGAAACCATAACCTTTTGGGGTGCGGGATAATGCTCCACCAACTGAGCCACACTGGCCAGGGCTATTTCATGATTTTATACCAAAAATCACACCCAGAAGTTTTCAATATTATTTTTAAATCCTTATGAAATTATTTCAATGATCTCCTAACATTCCATGCTACATCTATGTTCATTTACCTTAACTATTAACATAATAATTTAATCATAAATGAATCTGAGGTTTTTAAGAAATATATTTACATCTTTAGAGTCCACAAATTCTACATTGCTATAATATTCTCTGACCAAGTCTACTCGCTTCTATGCAGGAGACTCAAAGGGGAGATTCTCAAGATCTTAATGGCATATGGTTGAATATTTAATTTGCTTCCAATGCTGTAAGGGTCATATTTATAGATAAAATTTGTCTGCACTTTTTATAATTTTAATATTTGCATAGTACCTTATAGATTATGTCATTTTGTCAAAATAGGTGATCAACACCATTACGTATAATTTGGTGCTTTTAATAAAAATTAGAATATTGTCATTTTTTTTTTATTATTTTAGAAAGCCTAGAAGAGAATAGAAATGAATGGAAAAACCTTTGCCTAAATCCCTAATTCTCCTTGATTTTACTCCAGGCTTTCAGAACTCTACATTTGATGTTATTTTCTACCAACTTAAATTTCAAGCCCATTAAAGTTAGGAAACATTTCTTAAAACTCTGTGTTTCCACAATTGCAGGCACATTCATTAATTATTAATGATGATGAGGATGATAATGATAATGAAGGTATGGAGAAGGAATGCTAAACTTTAACATATGAGCAATCAAAAAGGATTAATTTTTGTTTCACATTTAATAGCATAGAAGTTCTCTTTAAAGCTTTCCAATCCCTCCATTTAATGTAGTTATTGATGCATGACTTGGGCAGAGCACTGAACTTGTTACCTTTTTATCACACCTTCCCACGTCTGCCTTATATGTGGAGTTGCATGTTTAATAAAAGTCAATTAATGGACCTGACTGGTGTGACTCAGTTATTTGGAGCATTGTCCTGTAACCAGATAGTTGTGGGTTCAATTCCCAGTCAGTCCACATACCTGGGTTGAGGATTTGGTCTCCAGTCTGGATGTGTATTGAAGACAACCAATTGATGCTTCCCTCTCACATGGATTTCTCTCTCTCTAAAAACAATGAAAAAATGTCCTCAGGTGAGTTTTTTTAAAAAAGTCACTTATGTATGGACCCAAAATATTTATCTCAATTAGTCTCGAAATAACCCAGTGGGATATGAATGCGGAGAAAAGAACAATTTTTTGTTTTCATGAAAGTTGAATATTTTGCAAAAATAGATAAACACCAATGGCTGAAAAAAGTGTTGTGTAGTTAGATCTATATAAGATAACCATTAAAAAGTAGAGAAAAATATTTTTAATCCAGAAGAACACTGAAGATTACTTGAAATGTGTTTTTAAATTCTTGCTCTAGTTTAAAGACAATGAAACCAGATACTATAGATAATTCCTGTGTTGAGATTTATTCAAAAAAGATGTTGAGGACCTTTAATCAGCATATTTATAAACAAAACCAGATTTTCCACACAAGTATATTTTAAGATAAATTTAGAAACATGCTTAACGTATGAATGTAGCTATTGATAATTTCATATTTTAACAGATAATTTCATATTTTAACAGTTTTTTAAATAACTAAAAGTAATGAGTACTTATAATTTAGATTTAAAGCTCATAAAAATTAATGTCTCAATTGACACTAGCAAAAGAAATTTGAACTATACACTGCTCTTCTCTAAGCCAAATTTCTCTCATCAGTAAGACATTGGAATTAAAATAAATCTCTGATATGGTTCCCTCCAGTGTTTAGGAATAGGAAAAAAGCTATGATAATAGAAGAGTACAGGCAGCAAGTTCTAAATATACCATGAGAGAGAGAGAGAAAAAAAACTAGTTAAAACAAAATTGTTTAAACTAAGTATTAAAATTATTGGGAAAATGAGGAATCAGTGGGTTCAGTTAGGCATGAAATACCCTCTCCACTATCCATTCTTTCCACCATTGAACAACATCTATCCCACCATGTTTTATCAGGGAACATTGGAGCCCAGACAGATACTACATTTCCTGAGTTTTCTTGCAACAAGGTGTGGTTTAACTCTATCAGTAGGGTATGAGTAGAAGTGATTTATGGAGCAAGGGAAACATACTCTTAAACATTAGACACAGTGCCTCCCCTGGAGTGACAAGTACATGTATTACTCATGAGCCAACATTACCTATAAACCCCAGAAATATCCTAGAAGTCATAAAGCACCAATATGGAAAAAACTTAGTTCTTGGTATGACTTTGTGGGCATACAGTCCCTTCTCAGACTATACAACTATTTCAGGACTATTATACAAATATTAAATAAACATACATTTTTTAAAGTTATGATATTTTATAGAATAGGTAAAGCTATTCATACCTATGTATTTGCCACAGGTTCTTTTTTCTAGCAAAAAGAACAAAGTACTGTGTATTTTTACGGTAGTGTTGGTTTGCATTTATATCTACATTTTAAGCTTGACCAATATAACAAAATTATTGTGATATAAATACATTTCTGTATGTATCTACCCAAATATATTTTAAGCTTCTTGAGGTTAAACTCTTACTTTTTGAAAGTTCCACTATCAGGCATATTTCTCAATAACAAAACTAAACATACTCATTGTTAGAATATGGACTTTGAGCTGTTCAAGCCTCAGCTCTTGAGCTAATTAACAAAATGACTTTGGGCCTAAAATTTATAAAGTGCCTACTGCATAACAGCTATTTTGTGAATAATCCTTCCAAGAGTGCTCTATAAAATTTATAGACAATTGCAAAGTAAGGTGTACAATGTTTTGTAATTCATCACAATGAATGTTACTGGTGTGAGTGTTTTTTTTGTTGTTGATGTTTTTGTTGCTGTCTTGCTGCTAACTGAGATTAACAGCATTAATCTGTTGTGAACTGAGATTCTTACAAGCTATTTTGGAAGAACTTTAATGGTGTGATGGAATTTTACACATATATATATATATATATATATATAGCCTTAATTTTGTAATATGTACTTAAAAAGATAATGAAAATAATCATGAATACATCAAATCTATTTCTCAATATCTTTTGTTTTCCTAATAACCTTCTAAATTATTTTTAAATTTTTTCATAGTTTTAGATTACATTTCATTTTCAAAAATTCAAGACTAACTTCAAATTACATTAAAAAGCTGAGGTAATCAAAATAATATGGTAATAGCATAAATACTGATACTTGAATTAATGGAATATAGAAGCTAGGCATAAATCCATGCCTATATGGTCAAGCAATGTTTGAAAAGGTGTCAACAATTCACAATGGGGGAAGGCTAGTCTCACCAAATAACAGTGTTAAAAAAAATAAATAAGCACCTTCAAAAGAATAAAACTGGACTCATATCACACAAAAATTCAACTCCAAATGGATTAAAGACATAAATATAAGACCTGAAACTGTCAAACTTCTAGAAGAAAACATGAAATAAAAGATTTGTGACATTCATTTTGGCAATGATTTCTTTTGGATTTTACACCAAAATAATAGGGAAGAAAAGCAAAAATAAATAAGTGAAGGGACATATAAGGTTAAATCATTCCTCACAGTACACTATATGCCTGACAACAGGTTAATATCCAGATTAGATAATGAACTTATATAACTTAATAACAAACAAACAAACAAACAAAAGAACCTTAATTAAACTCTCTATGGTCAATTAATATTTGACAAAGGGGGCAGAAACATAAAATAGTGTAAAAATAGGCTCTTCAACAAATGGTGTTGGGAGATCTGGACAGTTACATGTAAAAAAAATGAATCTTGACCACCAACTTACACCATACACACAAATAAACTCAAGATGGACAAAAGACTTAAAATAAGTCACGACTCCATAAAATGCCTAGAGGAGAACATAGGCAGGAAAATCGCAGATATTCCATGCAATATTATTTTCACCAATATGTCCCCTAGAACAAGGGACATAAAGAAAAGAATAAACAAATGGGACCTCATTAAAATAAAAAGCTTCTTCATGGCTAAAGAAAACATCTGCAAAATGAAAAGGGAACCAACCATATGCAAAATTATATTTGCAAATGATACTTTGGACATGGATTTGATCTCCAAAATATATAAAGAACTCAACAACTCCATTCCAGAAAGACAAATAACCCAATTAAAAAATGGGCAAAGGACCCAAACAGACACTTCTCCAAGGAGGACATACAGAGGGCCCAGAGACATACGAAAGGATGCTCAGCATCACTAGCCATCAGAGAGATGCAAATTAAAACCACGGCGAGATACCACTTCACATTGGTTAGAAGGGCCATCATAACCAAATCAATAAACAACAAGTTGCTGGAGAGGATGTGAAGAAAAGGAACCCTAGTATACTCTTGGTGGGAAGGCAGACTGGTGCAGCAACTGTGGAAAACAATATGGAATTTTCTCAGAAAACTAAAAATGGAACTGCCTTTTGACGCAGCAATTCCACTGCTGGGATTATACCCTAAGAACCCTGAAACACCAATCCATAAGAACCTATGCACCACAATGTTCAAAGCAACACAATTTACAGCCAAGTGCTGGAAGCAACCTAGTGCCCATCAGTAAATGAGTGGATCAAAAAACTATGGTACATTTACACAATGGAATACCATGCAGCAGAAAGAAAGAAGGAGCTCCTACCCCTCACAACAGGGAAGGGATGGGTCTGGAGAGCATTAGGTTATGTGAAATAAGCCAGGTGGTGAAAGACAAATGCCATATAATCTCACCTATAAGTGGAATCTAGCTAACAAAACAAACAAGCCAGCAAAATATAACCAGAGACATTGAAATAAAGAACAAACTGACAGTAACTTGAGGGGAGGGGGGAGTAACAGGAAGGATAAGGGAAGGGTCATCAAGGAACATATATAAAGGACTTGTGGACAAAGCCAAAAGGGGACAGGAATGAGGGTGGGAGGTGGGGATGAGTGGGTTGAGGAGGAGTGGTGGGGGAAAATGGAGACAACGGTACTTGAACAACAGCAATTAAAAAAAAAGTTTATGTACAAAGTACTTGAATAAACATTTTTCAAAAAATGACATATGGATGACCAATATGTATATAAATATATGCTCAACATCACTAATAATCAGGGAAATGAATATAAAAACCACAATAAGATAGTGTCTTACATCACTTAGTGTGGCTCATTATCAAAATGTCAAAAGATAAGTGTTGTTGAGGATGTGGAGAAAAGGGAATCCTTTTGCACTTTTGGTGAAAATGTTGACTTGGGGTGGTGAACACAAAATACAGTGTACAGACGATGTGTTGTGGAATTGTGCAAGTGAAACCTGTATAATTTTGTTAGCTAGTGTCACCCAATAAATTCAATAAAAATAAAAAATATAAGTTGATACAACCATATAAAAACAGTACAGCGATTTCTTTAAAATTAAAAACAGAACTACCATATGATGCAGCAATTTCACCTCTGGTTATATATATGAAAGAAAGAAAATTGGTATCTCAAAGAGATATTGGCAACCCCATATTTGGCACAGTAGCTTAGATATGGAAACAACCTAACTGCTCACTGACAAGTGAATGGTTAAAGAAACTTTGGTGTGTACATACAATAGAATCTTAGTCTTAAAAAAGAAAAAAAATTCTGTCGTTTGTGATTTGAATGAACCTGTCAGACATCATCCTAGTGAAATTAGCCAGACACAGAAAAACAAATACATCATGATTTCACTTATTTATGAAATCTAAGAAAAGAAGTTGGACTTATAGTAAGAAAAGGTAGATGTGTGGTTACCAGGGGCTTTCGGTGAAAGGGAATGAAAATGGAGATGTTGGTTGAAGGGAACAAACTTTCAATACAAGATGAATAAGTTCTGGAGACCTGATACACAACAGGGTGACTATAGTTAATAATAATAATGTATTGGCTGGGGGGAGGAGGGCAAAGGGGAAAATTGGAACAATCATAATAGAATAACAAAAAAATTTAAAAACTATAATGTATTATATATTTAAAATTTGTTGAGAGTAAATTTCAAGTGTTCTCATTAAAAAAAATGGATAACTATGTGAGGTGATGGATATATTAACTTGATGGTGGTAATCATTTTACAATATAAATATGCACCAGAACATCAAGTTATACAACCTGAATATATACAATTTTTGTCTCAATAAAGCTGGAAGAAATATAAAAGGAAGTTGATGCTATATCACCATGCTATTGTTTATCTGATATGTCTTTCACACTTTTAAGGAATTTGGTTTTATATATACAAAAGGAAAGTTTTTCCATTTCAGTATAATAGTAATTAATCCTGTAAAGAAGTAAATTTAATATAGTATGATGCTTATCCTACTTAAAATGAATTTTGAGAGCATCTTCTTTGGAATTTATTATCATGAGTGACTAGAAATATACTGAATAATTTCCAACTTTAGTAACACTATGCTTTTATTTGTCATTCTAATAATTGTGTATTAGGAAAAACAGATCTTCATATTCATTGCTAGTGGGAATGCACATCAACACCACATTTTTGTAAAGAAATTTATCAATAAGAAGAGACTTATAAATTTGCACTCTATAATCTAGTAATTCTATTCAAGCAAAAAAAAACCTTTATAGCAGCATTATTTAAATAACAAAGTTCAAAATAACCCTAATATTCCAAAGGGATAGGTCAGTTAAATACAGAAGTGAACTAATTAAGATTACATTTTTTGAAGATCTTTTCATTATTTTGATAAGTGCTTATGGTATGATATTTAGTAAGAATTTATTTAAAGTAAAGCATTATTCTTATAAAAATAAATGTATTTTTTATTATGCCACTATCAGAACTAAGTGAAAATGTAATGGAACCTTCTTTTTATTTTCTTTTAATGCTTTCTATATTTCCTCTAACATATATTGGGAATTAGTATATTTATGATTTAAAGCAAAGTGTTTTCTTTCAAATATGACTCTGATCTCTGCTTTGATCTGAAATTCACTGCACAATACTCAGCACAGTTACTCTTTGGGAAAAGATCTCTAGTGTGCTACAAAAGATTATATATAATACCCTAAAAGATGGCCGCCATATTTATGCCATTGGTTTTTTCTTAACTTAAAGCAGTATATTTATAGTGGGATTTGTCTTCTCTCTTATCCTCTACTGATTAAGGAACATCTTCCTTTCACCTTTCATTTTATGTGACCAGTAGCCCCCAGATTTTTCCCACACTTTCTATTTACGCAAGGCTCTGTGCCCTATTGCTCATGTTAAAGTAGAAAAAGAAACATCTGGGTTTTGAAAAAGGCAAATATTGTAAGAACAAAGGCATGAAAGATGGATTTTATTTTACCACAGACTCTTGTTCAATCATACATTCTTTTGTCACATAAACTCACAAAATATGCTGAAAGGCCTAATCTTTCTTTTCCCTCTCTCTCAAAAGTATCTATGTGATGGCAAATTTTTTAAAAACTTGAGATAATCTTCTAGAAATTTGCTTCTCTAAACATGCTAGAAAGGATAAAAATCAGGAGCAGAGCACCAATTATCCAGAACAGTATCTGTACCAGTGCTTTCCAATAGAACTTTTTGTGATGATGGAAATATTCTTCATCTGCATTCATCAGTACCACAGCCACCAGCTACATGTGGCTATTTAGCACTTGAAATGGAGCTCATGTGATTGAAGAATTTTTAACTGTATGTAATTTAATTAATTTAAATTTAATTAGTCACATGTGTTTAGGGGCTATCCTACTGAACAATGCAATTCTATTCAAATTTAACCTAAATTCAGGATAACATGTGTGGCTTCAGTATCACTATTTAGCTATAATTTCTTATTATCTATTATTTTTAAAGCATTTTAAAATAACAAAAAATATATAATAATAGTTTATAATAAGAATAATATTTTAGGAAAGTTGAGGGATTGTAGCTATTATTATTCCTCAAATTAGTCATTATTAGAAAATCAAACATTTGATTTTTTAAATATAAAAAAATGAAATATAGTTCTATTATAATACTTCCATATAGCACCAAAATATTTGGCATAATCAAAGTAAATATGTAAAGTTAAAATTCTGCATTTGAAAAAAATATCCAAAAATACTAAAAGAAAAAGAAAATATGAACCTTTTATGTCCATGCTAAATCTAAGGAATTAAATGGGAATTAACTTAATTTTTTACACATTATAAAACACAGCTGGTGTACAAATTCTATTTATATAAATGTAGTAAACTGTATAAAGTGGGACATTTATTGGTATTTTAAATAATTTTACCATATCAGTTTATAAAAGCTATAAGGAGAGTAGAAAAACCCTATGTGCCAATTAACCAAAACAACCATTTTATGTGTTTTCATTATTATTTTATCTAAGTTTGCTATATTTTCCTATGGAATGGACAATATTATTCAAGACTCTTCATAAACAGTTTAGATGACTGTGTAGTACTCCACTGAGTGGCTGTACAAAATTTGCTTAAATAATTCTCTTTTAGAGTACATGCTATTTTCAAAATTTAATATTAAAATAAGACTAGGATAAACACTCACTTTTTAAAATTTTTTTGTGGGGAGTGGTTGGGAGGAAAATGCAGACAACTATACTTGAACAACAATAAAAATATAAAAATTCTGTTTTTTCTAAAATCAACAAGTACAGTTTTTGCTCTAGGAAAAAATTTGTAATGATCATATTCTGAAAGAACTTTTCCTAGAATATACTATAATAATCTCTAGACTGAAGGAAAAAATGAGGAGATATTTACAAAATTTGGGGGGGAGACTGGAATTTAGGCTTTTCTTATTGCCACAAAAATATTACAGTTAGTTTTTCTCTGGAAATGTACATGAAATAATAGCACACAAAGAAAATGCCTGCATACACATAGGCAGGTGCTCTTCTGAGATAGCTCATGGTGTTTCTTGTCAACAGCACAAGCAGAGAAGGAATACTCCATGCCTTTTTGGTTTTACATCAGCTGAGGAAATCTATACATATGGTCCTATAGCTTCGGTAATGTCTAATCCCCAAATCCACCTCTTTTAGGCTTTGAAACTATGCTTCTTATTAAGTAACAGAGGACTTGGAGAAGCTGATGTTATTTCCAACTTAGAAAGCCAGTAGATTTACAGTTTCTCAGACTAAGTGTTTTCAATTAGTGAAAATGAAGATAAACCTGTCCATTATTTGTCTTGTCCCCAAAGGATTTAGTAAGCTCTGCTAAGGTAAAATGCATAGTTCAAAAGAACAAAGTAGCAATAATTAATTCAAAATGCTTTAAAGATGAATCAGACAAACATTTGGAAGGAAAATCTCTGTTTTCCATTGATCAGTTTCAGAAAGAACAAGATGAAGAAGCCAGAGGCCACTTTATTTACATTCCACATATTTTATCACCAATGTTTATTAGCTATTGGGTATTTAATTATTAAATTAATGCCAATAGAGCTCCATATTATTTATTTATAATTTTCTTACTATTAATAATATACAGAATTCCATATACTTTTGCTCAACCACAATTTTTTAATCATTTAGGAGGCACTGAAATTCAATTTAAAGGCTAAAACAAAAGCTTAAAATAGAGTGCTTTCAGTTTTGTGAATCACAGACACTGGTTTACTGATATAACACCCAAGATTCTAAGCTGACATCAAAGCAAAAAAAAAAAAAAAAAGAGTCATCTGAAATGACAGCAGCAGCTGCAGAATCCACCTCTAAATGAGGCTGTGTTTCAAAGTCTGGATGCAACTGCTAAGCAGCATAAAGACCCAGGAGGAAGGCTGCCTAGGAAAGAGTGAGCCTTCCGACCTAACACATCAAAGTAACACATGCTACGAAGAGCAATAAACGCATGTGGCCCACATTCACGTGCTGCCTAATTGCACTGGGCTCATGAAACCAAGGCAAACCTTCACTTGATTCCCACTTTAACAGAGGATTTGAGATTTTTTTCTATGCAGAAGCTGACACAAATTGGTTGCAGATTAGCGTATGACTCTGCAGTGAAGCATCCCATAATTTCAAAAGATGGCCATTTCGGTGTCACATGGATCTTCAAATCACCGACTAACTTAATGTAGTAACATATAAACTAACCATTAGGTATAAATAAAATTTAAAAAATAAGCTTTATAAATGAAGAAAGCCTTAATTTGTACATTAAGGGATAGATGCTTTGAGAAAAGGCTTTTTCACTTGTTTTACATGTAAATTACTAATTTGGAGGGCATTTATCTTCTAAATCATAAGCTATTTAACAAGAATTTAGAATACCAATATCTATTAAGAGAGAGGAAAATAGTCATATGTTTTAAGAGTAATTTTTTGTACAAATACTTACTGTCATAAAGTTTACATTAAGGGATCATTAATATATATATATAGATGATGTAATATATTCAGTTGAACAATTTGTAATTAGGGACATAGCAACACACATAAGAAAAGCTTAATATATTAGGGCTCTGAATTCTTTTATTCAGATTTCATACCTTTGTTCTCTTTACTGTATTTTGCAGCACAGTACTCACTATTCTACAAAATACTCTTCTACATGTGTGAATTGCCAAAGTTAACTAAACAATTACCCGAGGAAACATTAATTATAATTAGTGAAAGGCTGATAATTAATCCTATTAAGTGAAATATGCATGAGTTTTCACTGAAGCATATGCACTGAAAAAAATCAGAAATTTGTAGAGTGCTAATAAATAGATGAGAATAGGAAGAAAAAATGTAATATTAAAATTCTAAAGTTGTTGGCTATAGTTTAATTAAATAAATATAATGGCAAGGCTTTGAGAATCAGAGTAGTTTAGGATTAATATTTTTAGTGCCTGTGTGATAAATATCATAAAAAGAAATTCTATAAGAATATACTATATCATGCATTAAGAGCTTATCTCCAGAATTCTGATGAAGGTTTAATTCCATTGATATAAGTCAACACAGAGTCTATGTCTAGGATATATAACAGATTAAGTCACATTATCTCACTTCTTGGAAAATATAAGCATTATTTTGCCAAAGGGCAGATCATGTGATGGATAATTTTTCATTATGATTGCAGTAACTGGGGAATAAAAGAATCATTCCAATGAATTCATATGATGGTCTCTATTACCAATATCTGGTACTAATATGACCACCAAGAAGAAGGGGAAAAAATAACTTATTTTACTTTTGTGATCACTGGTTGATCTGTCTCTCTGGGCATCATCATATTCTTATTCAATATCACAAGATTGTCTCACTACATGAAGTGACCTTAGTGAATGTCCCTTTGTCACAGTACAAAATTGGTAGTAGACCAAATTACAAAGAAACAATAGCTCCTGTTTTAAAAGCCTGGAATAGTTTTGTCTCTTTGGGAAATTTCCCTTATCTACATCCACTCCAAAGTACCTGAAATTAGTTAGCAAAGGTAGGTTTTGACATCACAGAGGATCTGCCCAGGAGATTGTCAAAAAAAACTAACAAAGAGACAAAAAACATAATAAGAACTTTGGATTTCTTTGGGTGGGTAACACTTCCCCTATTTGTTGTATGCCAATCCCAATTCCAAATTGTGTCATTCTTCTTTTCCAAAGAGGACATACAAATGGCCAATAGACATATGAGAAGATATTCAATATCACTAATTATCAGATAAATGCAAATTAAAACCACAATGAAATATCACCTGACACCAATTGGTTGGAATGCAGACTGGTGCAGCCACTAAGGAAAACAGTATGGAAGGTCCTCTAAAAATTAAAAATGGAACTGCCTTATGACTCAGAATTTTCACTTCTTGGTATATCTCTAAAGAAACTCAAAACAATAATTTGAAAGAATATATGCATCCCTATATTCATTACAGCATTGTGTATAACAGCCAAGCTACGGAAGCAACCCAAGTGCCTATCAATAGACAAATGCATAAAAAAATGGTGGTACATATATACAATGGAATATTACTTGAGCGTAAAAAAGAATAAAATCTTACCATTTATGACAGCATATGGATAGACCTAGAGGGTATTATGCTAAATGAAATAAGTTAGTCATAAAAAGGTAAATATCATATAATTTCACTTATATGTGGAATCTAAAAAAACAAAATAAATGACCAAACAAAATAGAAACAGACTCATAGATAGAGAGAACAGAATGATAGTTGCCAGAGAGGTAGGGGATTGGGGATTTGTTAAAAATGGTGAAGAAATTAAGAAGTACAAATTGGCAGTTAGAAACAAGTCACAGGGATATAAAATGCAGCATAGGAAATATAGTCCATTATATTGTAATAAGTATATATGGCACTAGGTGTTTACTAGACTTATTGCAGGAAATCACTTTGCAAATTATAGAAATGTTAACCACTATACATGCATCTGAATCTAACATAAAATAATATTGAATGTCAACTACAATTGAAAAAAATAAAAGTAGATAAAAACAGTCACCATCAGTTTGTATGAATTCTTATTTAAAGAAGAGCTTTATTTATTAAAAATTCAAAAACAATAATTAAGTTCTTATTATATGCCAAGTTTCATTCTAGGTACTGAGGTAACAAAATAATGCTTTCTTTTTCATGAAGCTCACACTCAGTAGGGAAAAACAATAGACATAAAAAAAAAGGAGGAGGGTGAGAAGGGGAGTAGAGGAAGATTGCAATTTTAGGACAGGGACAAGTACAGATTTCTTAAGAAACAATGTTAGAACATGGCATAGAGAATAACCGGGGTTAGGAGAAAGTTCACTATAGATGTTCTGGCAGAAAAAGCTCCTCTAAGGAGTTGATATTTTAACTATGTTTGGACTGACAAGAAAGGGCCAGCCAAGTAAATACCTGAAGGAAGAAGATTTCAGGCAGAGGAAAGAGCTATTTAAGGACCTTAGGGTGAAAATGAGTTTGGTGTATTTAGGCAACAAATAATCAAAAGCCAGTTTGGCTGAAAGAGTGAGCCGAGAGAAGAGCAGGACTGGAAGAGCTTAAGGTGAGAAGGCCAAACCATGGAGTCTTGCTGTAAAAACAGGGACTCAAGGACCCTCTTAAGTAAACGGGAGAGAACCTGGAGAGACAGATAAACCATGAGGGTCATTGTAAATTGAATTAAAGGTTTTGATTTTTAGTCAGTATCAGGAAAAATTAGTGAAGGGTTTCAAGAAAATTAATAACATGCTCATTTCAATGTTTTAGCTGGTGAAGGGCTTGTATGGGGAGTATGCATGGAAGGAAGGTGAGCAGTCAGGAGGACATTTCAAAAGGTCAAGAGGAAGTGACAGTGCTGTATGCAAAATTATAATGGTGCAGATGGGGATAGTGAACAGAAAAAAGATCCTACGGTGCCTACAAAAGCCAGTGCTATTTGACCTAAAGATTCTAAAATGGATTATTTCAAACAGTATTATGTTAGGTGTATTCCATGTATGAAAAGTAATTTCAAATAGTGCACTAAAAATAATCATATAAATACTTCTTTTCTCTCCATTTGAATATCTTCCTTCAAGAATATCCTAAATTGGTTTGTGTCTTTATTAAACCTTTCTGCCTAAGAAGACTTTACCTTCATTGTAGAGACCCCTAAATGCAATTTACATTGAACCCATATGCATTTCTAACTACATCAACTTTAACATCATTTTAATTAAATTGAGATTTCTTTACTTTCCCCTGCTGTTTTAATGAAAATATATTCTGCTTTCTGATATACAATAAAATTATATGAATACAAATCCATTATAAACCCTCTGCTTTTGAAAGAAAAGATACACTTGATATTAATAATTGTTTTTAAAAAAATAAAGCTCCTGTGAAGAAATACCAAACACAGCTATTTACATCCTTATCAGATAAGTTTCAAATCAAAACTCTGTCTTTATTACTTCAACAAAGAATAGCAATTGATTCTGTAAGGATGTGATTGAAGTACCTTCTTCATGTCAAAATATTCTTTTTTCTCCCTCCTACCAATTGGTAAAGCTAAAATAGAGAGAAATTTTCCAAGACTTCAATTTTCTTATAGACAGGTTAACCTCTTAATGTTAAGTCTTAAGAAAATTTCTTTTGTTTTGCCCTTTCTTAATAAGAATATACTGAAAAAAAAACAAAAAAAAATGCATTCCATCAGTACAAAGAAGACTGCCATCTGAGGATATCTTCGTGATGGAAGTGGCTACAATGACTTGTATGCTAAACAGAGAAGGGTCAACAAGGCTAGAAGCCATTTGGGAGTAGTGGTTTAAGGTAAAAAGCTGGTATAGAATGAGGTACACTTTTGTATTTTTGCATCAGATTCTTGGTCCCAAAGTCAGGGTTGACTTCTGGAACTTCAGGAACTTCCCAGAGGTCTGGGTCACAAGGAGATAAATTTAGAGATGTGAGTCACTTTTCTTTCATTGATCACTTATTGCCCACATACTACTTGGCATGTCTCTTGATGGTGATGCTTATGTGAAAAGGACATACTCTTTACCATCTAAAGAAATTACACACAGTGACAGACTGGGATAAGTAAAGAATAATCAAAATTCCATGGGATGAGAATAATAATTTAAGGTATTACATGTTTTAAGAGTCCATGTGAAGCATGCAATCTATCCAGAAGAAAGCAATTTGGAAAGGGGGACTATATTTAGGGAAGATGTCCTTTAAAAAGGTACTGTCCCCACAAGGGTGTCCAACCTGTGGCCCATGGGCCACATGCAGCCCAGGATGGCTGTGAACGAGTCTCAACACAAAATCATAAATTTACTTAAAACATTATGAGATTTTTTGTGTGTGTGATTACATGTCTCAGTGTATGTAATTTGCAGCCCAAGACAACTCTTCTTCCTGTGTGGCACAGAGACAGCAAAAGGTTGGACATCTTTGGTAGAGAATACATCACATGGGGCAAACACAAGGCCCACAGGCCCAATCCGGACTGCCACCTTGTTTCTACCCAGTGGCAGCACCAAGCTCCTTGCCCCTAGTTAAGGAGTAGTTACCTTTATACAGTCCTAAAATTGCATTCGGCCCTTTGAAGGCAACTGCGAGGCTGATGTGGCCCCAGATGAAAATGAGTTTGATGCCCCTCGAATATATGATTTGGATATGGACATGTGATGAGAAACAAAGACAAAGAAAAACTTAGATAGGATATAGTGGACACTCTTGTTTACAAATACAAATACTTCCCCATTCTTATTTCTTCTCAACAGAACCTGAATTTCCTGAGCCGTGCACCCATCCCATACACAACCAGATGCTTCAGAAAATGCAAATTCTATGCTCAGATCCATGAGTGGTTCTGATCAGTCTATGGTACAGTTTCCCAACTGTAGCACTACTGACATTTAGTGCTAGATAATTCTTTGCATTTGATTTTGAATGGAGAATGAGTGAGGTTGCTCTATGCATTGTAAAATGTTTAGAAGCACCCTTGGCCTCCAGTCACTAGCTAACAATAGCATACCCTCCCTCTTTCTTGTAACAATAAAAATTATCTCCAGATATTAATTCTGTCTGCTGGGGGACAAAAGTCACCCTCTGTGTAGAATCACAGGTTCAAGGCTATTTCCAATGTTTCTGGAAAGAGCATGTTGTCAAATTCTCTCTTCTGCTACTCACTTTTTTGTGCTGGAACTTTGTCCTAGAACTGCTACAGTCATTTTGTTTCCAGCCTGAAAAACACAATTAATGACCAAAGTTAATAGAGGAAAGAAAGAAAGAATCTGAGTTCTTGCTGACATTATCAATGATTTTTGTTGTTGTTATGAGGAGCTGTCTCAAATATTCTGATATGTGAAGTAACACAGGCACTGTCTAAGACAGCGTGTATTGAGGATTCTACATATCGCAGCCCAGAGATCTTTAACAGGCACCAAGAGAAAGCAGAATGTGCACCATCCCCAACAGAGTGCACTTGGAACACAAGTAATCCAGGATGGCTGGAGTAAAAACTAAAGAGATGAAATGAATAAAGATGAAGTATATGACAGTGATTAGCGATAACAATACTGTGTTCAATGATAAGTAGTGATTGGGAGATATTGATGGTTTAAGCAGTGTCAGAACTGGGTCTTTGACAGCAGGTTGGAGAATGGATGAGGAGAGCAAGATTGAAGCCAGAGCTTGGGGTGAGGTGCAGCTGCAGGAGCACAAGTAGGAATGGATGCATGATCATTTCATCCACTTCCCCCAAATCGTTTGTTCTTTAGTTCATCTTTGCAGCATTCAAGCAAAAAAGACCAAGTTCTACTTTTTAGTCATCATGTGATCCTCCTCATAGTGTCTAGCTGCTCCTTTGAGGATCATTTCTCATTTATAGTTATCTGACACAACTCTGATGATGACATAACAACCATCAACAGTACTTCTAGTTTTATAGTTTCAAGTAAAACAGACTTCTTCATAAATTTAACTTTGATCCTTATAACCCATCAATACAATAGTCCCTTAATCACACTATAATTATATCATCAAGACTTTACAAAGCAAGAGTTATACACATATGGACTGCCCATGCATCATGAATGAACATAGTGAAACCATGAGGTTCAGTTTCAGGTGCCTGAGTATGCAGATGTCTGCCCACTATTTAGATAGGATAGTTTACAGTCCATTCCCCAATTAGTTATGGAGTTGTGTGCAACATATCCAAATGATTTAGGACAAATGACTTTTTGTAATAAAATTCAATTAGGATTATATGGAAATTTGTGCTTTAAATTTTGATCATGCAATGCTTGAGAGTGAAGTGCTAAAGGTGAAAACCCCATGAGATTTAGCCATTCGAAACACACTGCTTTATCATTCTGTTCATTGTTTAGCCTACTGCTGACACTGATTTACATGGCATACTTATGCAGGCACTTTCTCCTACTGAAGTTTATTGTGTTATTTTCTCTCTCATAATGCTGATAATACTGAAATTCTGCCAAAAAAAAGTTAGTGTTTTGGGAACCAATATCACGGTAGTCAAAAATTTCTATTTGGAAATGTAGACTATGTAACATTTTTCCTTAACATAATAATAAATAAAGCAGACCAATTTATCATGTTAAAGAGGAAAAATCTATGATCAATATCTCTTGATATTTAAGTAAGTTTTTACTGGTTTTGATTTTTTAAAATTGTATCTACCATTTGCAGCCCTTTCCTAATAGCCTAATTGACCTGTCAAATTGATTTTATATTATTTGAAAATTAAAGCTGTTGCATTAAATGATGCTTTATTTATTTTTAGCTGTCTACTAAAAGAGGTAACTGATATGTTCATGCCCAGATCCCATGGGAATGGCTAGAAAAAAAATGCCCATAAAGTTTTAGAGGTAGTTGTATGAGAGAGGGATACTCACATCAGAAGCACTTATAAGGAATGTATGATGCTCACAACCATGTGCACGTTCATAAGGATTTTAATCTTTCACCAATGAGCAGGTGATGGGTGTGAGTAATGTTTCTAAATCCCCACGTAGCACAATGGAAACATGAATTATCTTTTTATCATAGTGTCTCAGGAAACAAAGGAATTCTTAGATCATCTGTTACATCCCTTAGCAAAATTAGGATTAGTTCCAAGAGAATGTCTCCCAAGTCTTGTTCAAAGTTTAGGCTTCTTTCTCAGTGAGCATTTTTTCATTTCCATAATGCCACTGTTTTTGGTTAAGTAGCATTTCTAAAAATCAAATTATAAGTTTATATGATCATTTATATTTTATTAGGCCTAGGTATTCACAAGTGAAATCCATATAGTAAATTTATTTTTTAAGAACTAATGTTACATCTTTAATCAAAATACCAAAACCATTTAATAGTTATTGTAATATAAATGATTTAAACATGTTATTTATGAGAAGCATATACTTACTTATAATGCCTCTGAATCTTCACTTTAAATCTTACTAGCCAAACAATACATAGTTTTAATCATTCTTTGTGAGCAAATAATCATTTTGATGTCAAACTACTGAAATGTTTAACAATAGTTTGATGTAGTCCCTTTTGTTAACTTTTCTCTTTTGTTTTCTCTTGCTTGAGGAGATAAAAGTTTTTGCACAGTAAAGAAAACCACTAACAAATAAAAAGACAACCATAGAATGGGAGAACATCCTTGCTGATACATCTGATAAGGAGTTAATATCTAATATTTATAGAGAACTTATAAAACTCAAAACCAAAGAAGCAAACAATCCAATTAAAACCTGGGCAAAAGACTGAAGAAACACTTCTCCAAAGAGGACATCCAGATGACCAACAGATATATGAAAAAATGCTCAATATTACTAATCATCAGAGAAATGCAAATTAAACCAAAGGAGATATCACCTCACATCACTCGGAATGGCTATCATGAATAAATTAACAAACAACAAGTGCTGGCAAGGATGTATAGAAAGCGGAACACTTTTGCACTGTTGGTGGGAATGCAGACTGGTGCAGTCACTGTGGAAAGAAGCATGGAGATAACTCAAAAATTAAAAATGGATCTGCCTTATGACCTATCAATTCCATTTCTAGGAATTTATCTAAAGAAACATGAAACACTAATTTGAAAGAACATAAGCACCTCTATGTTCATTGCACCATTATTTACAACTGCCAAGATATGGAAGCAGCCCAACTGTCCATCAGTAGATGAGTGGATAAAACAACTATGGGACATTTACGCAATGGAATACTACTGGGCCATAAAAAAGAAAATTTTACTTTTTGGGAAAGCATGGATGGACCTAGAGAACATTATACTAAGTGAAGTAAGCCAGTCAGAGAAAGACAATACCATATGGTTTTACACATTTCAAATCTAATGAACAAACAGCAAAATAGAGACAGACTCATAGCTAGAGAGCAGGCTGACATTTCTAGTGGGGGTTGGGGGGGTTATGGGGGTGAACAGATTGAGCAGAAAGGAAAAAGGACTGATGGACATGGACAACACTGTCATGACTGCAGCAGGAAGGGAATAAAGGGGAAAATGGTAATGGGAAAATGCAATATAAATACATTAAAATATAAAAATATAAATAAAAATAAATAAAATGCTTAATGATAAATCAAAAGCCCACTTATCCCTTAAAGAGATACTGGAAACAACCTAAATGCCTAAGAATGTGAGGATAGTTACTCAAGCAGTTTTTCGCTTTTTAAAACCTTATGCAAGTTCTTTCTGTTTTAGTTGTATGTATTGAGAATAGATAGTGTATCTGAGCAGGAACCGAGTATCCTCAGCATGCAACATGTTGCCTGATGTGTACTGAATTTCATTAACCCTCAGACTTCATTGAGAGAGTATTCTGAGCTCTTATTTTAGTACCTGTAAGAAAAAAAATACTGTCAAAGATTGAGTTATGGCATACCATCACATCTCAAAGTAGGTCCAATTGTAACTCTTATTGGGAGAAGTGTCTATTCAGGTCATCTGCACATTTCATAGTTACATTATTTGTTTATTTAGTGTTTAGTTGATGAGTGTTTTACATATTTTGGACATTAGCCCCTTGTCAGACCAATTGTTTGCAAATATCTTCTCCCATTCATTTTTTTTTTGCCTTTTTGTTTTATTGACAGTTTCTTCTCTCATGCAAAAAAAGCTTTGTAGTTTGATCTAGTCCCATTCATTTATTTTTGCCTTTACTTTTCTTGCCTTTGAGTTAAAGTCATCTCTTCTCTAAGATCAAGTTCCATAAGTTTAGAACCTATATTTTCTTCTATGTAATTTATTGTTTCAGGTCTCATATTTAGGTCTTTGATCTATTTCGAATTAATTATTGTATATGGGGACAAACTATCATCAAATTTCATTCTTTGGCATGTGGCTTTCTAATTTTCCTAGCACTAATTTTTTGAGAGTGTTTCTTTGCTTCATTGTATTTTTGGCTCCTTTGTCAAAATTTATCTGACCATACATATATGGTTTTATTTCTGGGCTCCTGATTATGTTCCATTTTTTTGTGTGTCTAATTTACTGCCTATTATATGCTGCTGTGATTATCATTGCTCTGTAGTATAATAACTGAACCTGAGAGAGTAACATGAAAATAATCTAGCAGGATGGTTAAATAAATTCAAAACTGCCTTCTTGAAAAAAAAGAAAGAAAAACTAAAAATGAATCCCAATTTCAAAAATATTAAAATGTAGGGAAAAAGTGTCCCTTGAAATTGAACTATGGCAGTAGGAATCCCATAAATATGTGTTACATGAACCACACACAATAAATGTTCTCATAGGAATGCTAGACTTCTTCTATTTTGCTTATTTTATTCTGTTTGTTGGTTGGTAACAGCAAAGCTAAAGTATACAATGTGCTTTCCATTCTCAAAGATCATTGGAATTATTCATGTTTAGAGGTGAGAAGGAAGTGGAACTGTTCCATCCCCTTATTCAAAAAAATTAAAAACAAAGGCTCAGTGGCTTGTTCATTGTCATTTTTGACAATCATAAAATGCTTAAGAAGATTAATTTAAAAAATAATTAATCATTAGCTCTAGTAATTGAAATAACCCATGTCAAAATGATACTTTATGTTAATGACTAAAACATATCTCTAATGCTCTATTAAACAATAGTACTATGAATTATTAAATCCACTGATTTAGCTCTAATTCTATTTAACTATAACTTGCAAATCATTTTATGAAAATCCTGCCCTTTCATAAAATTTTCTACAGACATGACACATGATAGGATGATATTGCTATTTTTCCAGTAGGGACCATTATTAAGGCATCAGCTTGTAAAAAAATGTATTTTTTTGGTATTCTGTTTAATGAATATTCAACAGCATCATCACGTTTATTCATATTCCTCTATGTTTCAAAATTCAGGCTTTAGAATGACTGTTTTAATTTATTATCATATAACTATAGTCCAATAGGTTTATTTTAATTTTTTGCTTGGCTGACAGAACTGACCATAGCAATAAATTAAGCAGATGTGTTCACTAAGCTGTCGGCAGTGATGTAAGTATCTCTGCCATGGGAAGATTAAGGCATGGCTGTGGGAAAGAAAGTTTCACCTAAATATGCTTCATGAGTCCAAAACCACAGATTCCATTGAGATGAGACTTCAGCCTTTGGGTTTCATTTGGTGTATCATGTTCACATAATTGTAAAAGAAAAAGCAAACTCTGGTGAACTCACTAGTTTAATAAGCCCTTTAGGACTTATATTACTCCATCTGTAGTTATTCTACCTAAGAGGAAGAATTTACCTATAGTGCCATGTCTAGAAGTATAGTCCTATGAGCAAATTACTTCATGCCACCATAGTATTTGCACCCAAGTGAAAAGTGAAATAAATATCAAGAGCTGTGCCAGAGGGAGCATGCCAAATACAGAGTGGCTGGGAAACTGGGTCACTTGGCTGGTGGTGGAAGTAAGAAGAGGGGTGACTTACGGCTTCCATACTCCTCTCTTCCTTACAGCCTGACATAATACACACCTTGATGCATCTGCACCTTCACTTAAAGTATGTGGCTCTGGGTTACCCCATATACCACACCATGGAGTTAGTTCTTTTGCTCAAAAAACAGAATCCAAATTTAGAAGCTGCCTTATTAGTGAAACTTCCTACAAACCTTCCAAAACATACTCTTCCATAGCCTATATCTTTGAACTTTTGAACATGTGCTTTTTCCACCTCAACCCTTCTCCCTTCCCCCATCCTTCCTCCCTTTCTCTGCTTCTTCCCTCTTGTTCAAGTGCATGCATTCTCTTGCACACTTTTTCAAGTTTATTGTGCACATTAACTATTTCTTACAAAAATATGTAATTTTCCTAAAAGAAAAGGGGGTGACAAATTAAATTGGGCTGACAACTATAAGGTCTTTTTTGACAATCTATTGTAAAAAAGCTAGAATGCCTGAACTAAACATAATTCCTAAGTTAATACTTTGTGTCCTGCCCTGTTCCATAATCAAACCTGCTACCCTTTTATAATGTAATTTTATGTAAATATGGTCTGCTTATAAATGATTTTTCCAATATGAGATTATTTAATTCACTCGCTTATGAATTTTAATTACCAAAATATGATAATCTTTATTTTTTTATTGTGGGAGGTAGGGATCTCACTTTTGTCTTATATAATTAGCTAGCTATCACAAAACTGTTTCCTGAATGACCTAGCCATTCTACACTAATTTGAAATGATAGCTACAACATGAACATACTCACACACGTTTGTTTTAGGAGTCTCCTCTCTGTCACACCTTTATCTATCTCACCAGAACCAAACTGTTTTAATTGCATTGTACTATTTACTGATACCTGGTAATACAAGTATCTTTTTTATATTTCCATAAGCAAAATTGGTTCTTCTAATATCTTTATTCTTTCATATAAATGTTTCAATCAATTTATCAAATTATAAAAATAATCCCATTAAAATTTGCCTTAAATTTGTACATTAATTCAGTCAGGGCTTCCATATTAATTTTATTGAAAGTTCTCAACCAGGAACTTCCTCATTTTTTATAGTCTGTAAAAGGTTCTCGGATATACTGTTAAGTATATTTCTAGATGCTTTCACTAATGTAAATGGGATATTTTTGTATCTATATTTTATAATTATTTGTTGATCTATAGGAAAGCTATATAAAGAATCTTCTATGGACTGAGAATTTTATTAGACACTGGAGACAGAAGATGAAGAAGGAGGAGGTGGGTGGAGATAAGGAAGAGGAAGTGCTAATTCCAATTGCTTGCAATTTGATGGGTGAGGCTGTCAAGTAAATCAATGATAACATTACAGTGTGATAAGGTAGGAGACAGTGGGCATGATGATGAACTCCACCTGTCATGGCCTTCTATCCTCTATCTTTGCTGTCTACAGGTTATTAGTCCCTCAAATAATCCATCTAATTATCCATATAATAGAATAGACCTGTCTCTTATGGCAGCCTAACTTGGTCCACTTTAAACAGCAGTATATCAGCTTCATCTTCTTTCCTTCTGCCTTCCTCCCCCCAATTCTGTCAACAAAGGAGCTCCTTCTGTATGCAATTCATGCCCAAGGCCTGCTTGAAGCTGAATTGGTAAATTATTCTTACTCCATGTATTTGAATCTTTTACATTCCAATGGATGCAAACAGTGCTTGAGCTTTCTCAACCCAATCCTGTGCTTTGCAGTTGGTCACATGACATCCATAGTATCCAGTAGGCTGCTGTACCAGATTATAAACTTCTAAAAGAGGGGGTTATTTTAATCATGCTGACAGGGCCTCCCAATTTTCTCCCATCATGATACACGGAAAATAATAGAATTTGCAAAGTACACTTAAATAAGTGCATGTGGTTATTCCTGGCTAGGTTTCTGGCTACCCCAGAACATGGAAAGTGGGGGACATCTGTAATAATATCAACAATAAAAAATCATGGAAGCTGAGAAACTCTCCTAGGTATTTGGCACCATGTATTTAGCATCACCCGCCATCATTTGATGAGACTCGGGGCATGTTTGCAAACTCTTCTTGTTAACCAGAAGTAACAAAGCTACTGGAATTTCTAAAATCACATATAGGGCTGCCAGAAAAAATAAAAATAACTTACCTTTTTAGGACTGTAATTCATAAAGTGCTTGTATACACTACTTCATGACCATCACAAGATCCCAGTGAGATGAAAAGATAGGCATTATTACTGCTGTTGTATAGATGAGGAAGCTAAGACTTAGAGGGGCGAGTTACTTCTCAAAGCCATCAGATAGCACAACCAGATTGGAAACTGGCATTCCATGTTCTTTATTCTTTTTTCCTCCACAATTACTCAAGGTTTCCAAAGCTAATAATGATGTTTCTAAAACCCAGATTAAAATGCAAGTAAATGTATTCTTTAAGTTTTGTAGAAATTTACAATTTCATATGCTAAGATCTGGGTATTCTTATTTTTTAGATCTTATTTTCTGTTCTAATAAAAACATTAAATAGTACCAGAAATTAACATAATTCCATGTTTTATGATAGTCATCACTTAGGAGAAAGAGCCTCGTAGACTCTCACCTATTAAACATAGAAGTTTTTAAGTTTTGCAGTTAACTTGCTGAGATAGCAAACTACAGGTCCATTGGGGATGTGCTACAAAGTATTTGAAGATAAGAGAATAACTCAAATAGAGAAACCAGATGCATTATGAAAAAGATGCTTAGAGGTCTGCATGGCTGGAGGATAAAGAAGACATATATCTCTGCCCTTGAGAAATATGAACAGCCAAATTCCTTTATTCTTATATCTTCTATTGAAGTCAGCAAGTTCCTCCAGGAGGAATCAATAAAACAGCTGCATACTTAGAATGGATATCAGTAAGCTACCTACTACTTCTCTGTTCAGTCATAAAATGAAGAATTTAATTTATTCAAATTGCGAGGGTGATAATATGGTAACCTATCATAAGCAACATGCAGGCCTCCCCAAAATAATAGTATTGTCATTCTAATGCCCCCCAGATCCAGCATGAGAACAAAATAATTTACTATGCAGTTTGTTAATTCTCTGTCACTTAGTGATTGTTAATTCAATACAATTGCCTTAAAGAAATGATTTTTCAGGAAGTATGTGTGCAGGAAGTTTAGCCATGTTCCAAATATTGGAAAGGTTACGTTTCAGTGCTCTTCTTTTGTTCATTCAAACAAGGCTCATCACAGGAATTTTCTGTATTCCCTCTATAGTATGCTAGTTTCTCTGATTGGTTACTTTTAAAATGAAAATTGCTTGATACACAATAAAAGGGATATAGGGATACCAATTATGACTGATTCTGGAGCTAGACATATACTGTGTCTCATATTAGCTGTGTGAACTTAGGCAAATTATTTAGCTACTCAAAAATCTCAGATTCTCATCTGTAGAATGGGTGATTAAAAGTTTATCCATATTCAATAGGAATTGTTGTGAGTTTCTAATAAGATGATGTATTTATAGCTCTCAACACAGTATTTAGTGCCCCTCCAGCTCCCTTAGCCAAGGTTTCTCTCCTCGGTTAATTTTAGAAAACAATTCCACCTCTCCACATGTTCCAAACTAGTATAAACCCTTAGAGCTGCCAGATAAAGACACTTCATTTTAGTCCCAGATATTCAAATGCATTAAAAAATGTTATTAGAAAGCTGGAGGTACCACACTCCCTGGCTTCAAATTACACAACAAAATGACAATAATCAAACAGTATGTATTGGCAGAAACTAGACACACAGACAACAGAACAGAGTTAAGAGCCAAGAAATAAACTCACATGTATATAAGCAAATAATTTTTGACAAAAGAGACAAAAACATACAGTGAAGAAAAGAAAGCTTCTTCAATAAATGGTGCTGGAACAACGGGAAAGCCACATGCAAAGAAAGAAACTAGATTTTCACTTGTCACCATACACAAAAATTAACTCAAAATGCATCATAGGCCTAAATATGAGACATGAAACAATAAGTTGCACAGAAGAAAACATAGCTGCTAAACTTATAAACCTTGGTCTTAGAGGGGATTTTATGAATTTGGCCTCAAAGGCAAGGAAAGTAAAGGCAAAAATAAATGAATGGGACTATATCAAACTACAAAGCCTCTGCACAAAAAAGAAACTACCAACAAAACAAAAAAGCAACCAACCAAATGGGAGAAGACATTTTCAAACAACACATCCAATAAGGAGTTAATATCCAAAATATATAAACTCATACAACTCAACAGCAACAAACAATCCAATTTTAAAAGGGCAGAGAACATACATACACTTCTGCCAAGAAGATGAAAAAATGGCCAACAGATATATGAAAAGATGCCCAACTTCACTAGCTGTTAGGGAAATGATAACTAAAACTACAATGAGATACAACTGCACACCTATTAGAATGGCTTTTATCAGCAGGATGGGTAATAACAAATGTTGGAGAGGTTGTGGAGAAAAAGGAACACTCATTCACTGCTGGTGGTAATTTAAACTGGGACAGCCACTATGGAAAATAATACAGCAGTTCCTTAAAACATTAAGAATTCAGTTACCATATGAACCAGCAACCCCTCTTCTATGTATCTAGCCCCAAAATTTGAAAACATTTATTCATAAATATATGTGTACCATTGCATCATTATTTGCATTCACCAAGACATAGAAAAAAACTGAAGTGTCCTTAGATAGATGATTGGATAGAGAATATCCACCTCTTTGAGCTAGTTTTCTTGTGAGTCAAATGAGAACAGTTAGTTCTTTTTTTAAGGATGATATATTTTTTAATTTTATTTTAATTGTTGCTCTTCTACAGTTTTCTGTCTTCTACTCCCATCCCAGCCCACCATCCCAGCCCTCCCCACCTCCCTCCCATTTCCACCCCCCCTAGTTTTTGTCCACATGTCCTTTATACTTGTTCCTGTAAACCCTTCCCCTTTTCCCCTGATCTTTCCTCCCCTCTCCCCTCTGGTGACTGTCAGCCTGTTCTCAATTTCAGTGTCTTTGGTTATATTTTGCTTGTTTGTTGTTTTTTTTATTAGGTTTCTGTTACAGGTGAGATCATATGGTACTTGTCTTTCACCGCCTGGCTTATTTCCCTTCGCATAATGCTCTCCAGTTCCACCCATGCTGTTGTGAAGGGTAGGAGCTCCTTCTTTCTTTCTGCTACATAGAATTCTATTGTGTAAATGCACCATAGTTTTTTGATCCATTCATTTACTGATGGGCACCTAAGTTGCTTCCAACACTTGACCATTGTAAATTGTGCTGCTATGAACATCGGGGTGCATAGGTTCTTTTGGACTGGTGTTTCAGGGTTCTTAGGATATAATCCTAGCAGTGGAATTGCTGGGTCAAAAGGTAGATCCATTTTTAGTTTTCTTAGAAAATTCCATACTGTTTTCGATAGTGGTTGTACCAGTCTGCAATCCCACCAACAGTGCACTAGGGTCCCCTTTTTTCCACAATCTCTCCAACACTTGTTTGTTGCTTTGTTTATGATGGCCATTCTGACCAGTGTGAAGTGGTATCTCATTGTGGCTTTAATTTGCATCTCTCTGATAGCTAGAAACATTGAGCATCTTTTCATGTGTCTCTGGATCCTCTGTATGTCTTCCTTGAAGAAGTGTCTGTTCAAGTCCTTCGCCTAAGGATGATATTTTTTAATTGTCACCCTACTGCGTGTGTATATATAATTATAGTATATATAATTATATATATATAATTGATTTTAGAGATAGAGGAAGTGTGAGGGGAGAGAGAGAGAAATATCAATATGAGAGGGAAACATTCATTAGTTGCCACCCTTATACACCCTGGCGCCGCATCAAATCCTCCACCTAAGAATGTGCCCTAACCAGGGATAGAACCTACAGCCTTTTGGTATATGAGACAATGCTCCAATCAACTGAGCCACCTGGCTAGGGCAGAACGGTTAATTCTTTTGGCAGAATTAAGGTGAATACTAGAGGTGAGCTGTGTAGGGCCTGGCACACTGTAGGTATTCTATAAACAGGAGCTGTTGTAATTAATGTTACAGTTCCTGACTGGAAAAGTTTTGTGTGTTAGGATCTCTTATATGTATACATAATTCTAAAGACTACTCCAATACTTGGTTTAATAAAATATCACAAACATTTAAATTTCATTAAGGAGACAAAAATTTTATGAACATTTCTTTTTTATCTTTTTAAGGATACTTTTATATGTATTTTAAGGCTTATAAGAGGTTTTTTTAGAATCTATTTTATATCTTTAATTCTTTTTAAATTTAATCATATCTTTTCAGTTACCATGTATCCTCTTACCCTCTGTGATCATGTCCCTACACACACTAATACCCACCCAGTGCTTTTAGTGTGCTCTCAATCTATGAGTCTGTCTCTTTTTTGCTCGATAGTTCAGTTTGTTCATTAGATTCAGCATATAAGTCAAACCACATGGTATTTGTCTTCCTCTGACTGGCTTATTTCACTTAGCACAATGTTCTCCAGATCCATCCATCTTTTCAAAACAGATAAAATTTCATTTTCGTGGCCCAATAGTATTCCATTGTGTAAATGCCCTGTAGTTGTTTTATCCACTCATCTACTGATGGGCACTTTCTATACAGCCTTGCCGGCACTTGTTGTTTGTTGATTTATTGATGGTAGCCAGATTGGTGTGATATGATATCTCCTTTGGTTTAATTTGCATCCCTCTGGTGGTTAGTGACATTGAGCATCTTTTCATATGTCTATTGGCCATCTGTATGTCCTCTTTGGAGCAGTGTCTCTTCAGGACCTTTGGCCATTTTTTAATGGAATTGTTTACTTTTTATTTTTGTGTTGAGTTTTGAAAGTTCTTTATAAATTTTAATTATTAACCCTTTATCATATATATTGGTGAGTATGATATCCCATTCCAGGAGTTGTTTTTTTGTTCTGTTAATGATTTCCTTTGCTGTGCAAAAACATTTTAGTTTGATGTAGTCCATTTTTTAAATATTTTCTTTTGTTTCCCTTACTTGAGGAGATATATAAGAAAAAATACTGCTACCAGAAATGTACAAGATTTGGGAGGAAGAAGATGGTAGCTGAGTAGGTGGAAGCTGAGCCCACTTGCTCATGCCCCCAGCACAGATTTTCAGGTGATCTTCCAACAAGTGACCTGAACAATCACTAGAATCTTAACTCATATGAATTTTTGAAGCCAAGAGGTACAGAAGAAGCTTTGCACTTTCCAGTAAGAGATTCTTATAAGTTGAAGGAGAAATATCCCAGGTGAGGTGCCTGCAACAGAGGAGAGAACGGAGGAGAGAACTGCAGCTTATTAGCTCATGACCCTCCCAGAATGAGGTGTCACAGTCCCATACAGGGAACCCCAACCCTAGTTGGAAGAGTATTAGGAGGATATACTGAATCTGGGAAACTCAGACTGCACAAACTCACAGTGAGTAACACATCCATAGCTACACCACCAACTGGGAGACTTCAAGAGTGAAACTCTATCTCCTAAAGCTAGAGACACCAGCAGGCTGTGGCCAGCCCTAACAAAGATAGACTTTTTGACTTTTGAGGAGGTGGAATGCTCAGAGACCATACAGTGGCTTGGCGCTGCAGTGTGGGTACCACATAGGGACTTTTTAAAGGAGGGGAGTGGAGACATAGCTGGGCGGGGATTCCAGGCACATCTGCATCTGACCTGCCAGCAAAGAAACCAGATTCAAAGCGCAGTTCATGATCACTTATTCCAGCTGACCAAGGTGAATAGAAGGCTTCTCTGGCAAAGGGATTGTGGGCACCATATGCAGAATGGAGGGTTTAGGTCTGAGTCTCCTGTGAGAGCAGTGAGCTAGGAGCCAGATCAGCAAGAACTGAGGGACTGAGATTCTTTGCATCCAGGCAGGGCCACTCACACTGAGGAGTAAACCTCTGAAAAGAGGAATACATGTGGAACCCTGACCTGCAGGATTGCAAACTCCAGAGAACAGCAATGCCGGGATCAAGAACCCCCCCCCCAACCCTGCCAGGGGATAACCATAGAAGAAAGAAAGAGAATCTCCCAAAGAGCTCTTACCGAATTTTTATCAGACACTATGCTGGCTCCTCCTTGGGCCCAAATCCACTGAAAATAGCAGAGCAGAGAGTTAAGAAATTGGTGCAGCAAGAGGTACTCAGGGCCCTACCCAGCCTTGTCTCTCACACCAAACTGCCATCAGTGCCAAGCAAGAAAGAGCTGACCCTTTTACAAAGATTGGCCCCTCATAGGAATCAGACAGCTAATTCATCAGAAACTATGCATGATTGAAAATAATACGGGACAAACTATCTTCTCTGAAGACTGAACAGCACTTGCTGGCGGGGGTGGGAGGAGGGTGGTGATCCAAGAATCCCACCCTGCCAATCACACAGAGGCCTCCTCTGGAGGTAGGTGGGGGTGGTACATGCAGTGCTGTCAGATGTCAGATGAACCAACCATGGGCCAAGTACTGATAAAAAGCCAGCAGGGCAAAACAGTGAGGACCAGCCAAGCCTGAAGGAGACAGCCACAGATTGTGGATTGCTTATAGCCCGAACAGGCTGCCCAAAGCGAAACTGGGACACAAGCTGATATTACCAGGGGTGAATCTTGAAGAAGACAGTAGGCAAACAAACAATAGATACACAGACGAATTCAACCTTGTTCTTTTTCATTATTAGTGTTATTTTTTCTCCTGCCTAGCTTTTTAACATTGTTTCTTTGTCTTCAATTTTTGCTCCTATTATTTCACTATTTTTATTTTGTATATATATTTTTGGTTCTTTTTTAAAATTTTTATTTTAGTTCTAATTCAAATTTTCTATTTTACTCTTCCATTCTCTTACTCTATTTTGCCTTCAACCTTCTCTTTCTTATTTTTGTTTTTTCAAATTTTATTGTTTTCTTTCTATACCTTGTTTCTATGCCTCACTCTATTTCTCCTCCCTCCATCCTCTCAAAACCATATTTCTTTCCATTATTCATCTCACATTATTTTTCCATTTCTTATAACACCCTTAATCTCATTCCACCTTTATTAATTTTTGCTTTGTTGTCATTGATATTGGTGTTGTTGTTGCATTTCTTTAATTTTATTCCTAGTTGTTAACAATTTTTTTTATTTTAAATCTCATAGTTTACTGTTTGCTGTCCTAGTCTTTTTCATCTTTCTCCTGCCCTGTTTTCTGCTCATTTTAAATTTTATTTTCTCCCTTTCTTAGCCTGATTTCTAACCCTTACACTTATTATTTTTCCCCCTCTATCCTCTCAAAATCAGTTTAATTTTTCTTTATGCATCTCACAATCTTTTCTTCTTTTACTTTCTCTGAGCTTTCTTACAACACTACTTTCTTTCCACTTTGATTAATCTTTGCCCATTTGTGGTCGATATCACTGCAGTGGTTGTTTTTCTTTAATTTGGTTCCTGTTTTCTCACTATTTTTTCCTCTAAACCTCATTGTGTATTCTTCGCTTTTCTTACTCCATTTTGCTCTATTCCCTACCTATTTTATTTATGTTGTAAATTTTTGTACTCCCATTCTTCACTTGTTTCTATCCTGTAATCTTATTATTCCCCCACCTTCTCAAAATCATTTTTCTTTCCAATAGTCACCTCATATTCTTTTTTTCTTTTGTATAATATTCTTATTTTCTTTCCTCCTTTATTGATCTTATCTCATTTGTTGTTAATGTCATGTTAGTGTCTGGATGGTATTTTTGCTGGTGTAGGTTTTGTAAAATGAGTTGTTTTGTTCTGATAGCTCCTGTACAACAACATACAAGTCGTGGGGGTTGTGACTCTCAGTCAGCCACCAGAGGGGAGAACCGATCCATGAACAAGCCAACAACCAAAACCCAGTTACAACAAGAGAACCCATATAAACTGCATAAAGAACATCCTTAGAGCATCCATCTCAGGAGTTCAAGAAGACTGTACCACTGAGTCCTACAGGACTGCTACCAAGGAAGACCACCCCATGAAGACAGGGAATCAAGGCAGATAAATTTATTACACAGAAACAAACAAAAAGAGCCAATTTGAAAACGGACACAAAGAAACAAAACTCAATTATGAAAAATGGGGGAATCTTTAGAAAGAGTGCTAAATGAAATTAAGTCAAGCAATTTATCAGTCACAGAGTTTGAAGTAATTGTTATAAAGATGCTAAAGGAACTCAGTCAGCATGACAAGAAATTTAGTGGGTAGTACATTAGCATGAAAAAGGACATAGAAACTCTGAATAAGTACAGGAGGAAATAAAGAATACAATATCTGAAATGAAGAATAAAATTTAAGAAATTAAAAACCAGCTAGATGAAGCAGAGGATCGAATTGTGAATAGCAAGACAAGGTAGAAAAAAACACCCTGTCAGAATAACAAACAATACAAAGGAATGAAAAAGAATGAAGAGAGTTCAAAGGAGCTGCAGGATAACATGAAATGTAACAATATGCACAACATAGGGATAACAGAGGAGAAGAAATGGATAAAAAACATGCTTGAAAAAATAATGGCAGTAAACTTCCCTAACTTGGTGAGAAAAAATGTCATAAAAGTTCCAGAATCACAGAGAGCCCCAACAAAGATGCATGCAAAAAGGCCCACTCCAAGATACATCATAACTAAAATAACAAAATTTAAAGACAAAGAGAGAATTTTAAAGACAGCAAAAGAGAAACAGCTAGTAACAGACAAGGGAGATGCAATAAGCCTATCAGCTGACTTCTCAACAGAAAAACTACAAATCAGAAGGGAATGGCATGAAGTAATGAAAAGCAAAGACCTACAATCAGGAGTATTCTACCCAGCAATGCTCTCATTTGAAACGGAAGGGGAGATAATGAGCTTCCCAGACTAAAAAAAAAAAAAAAAAAAAAAAAAAAAAAAAAAAAAAAAAAAAAAAAAAAAAAAAAAAAAGGCTAGAACAATACATCTCCACAGAACCAGCATTGCAAGAAATGATAAATAGACACCTTTAAGAAGGAATGGTGGGGAAGAGAGAGAGAGAGGAACACAGGTACAAAGGGAAATAATAGCAATGAATAAATACCTATAATAATAATCTTAAATGTAACTGGATTAAGTGTTCCAATCAAAAGACATAAGATAGCTAAATGGATAAAAAAAATTATGTCTCCACATATAGGCTGTCTACAAGAGACCTATCTCAGAACAAAACATCTACAAAACCTGAAAGGGAAGGGAAGGAAAAAAAAATATTCCATGCAAATGGACATGAAAAAAAAAAAGCTGAGGTAGCAACACTTACACCAGTCAAAATAAACTTCAAAAGCAAATATATAACAAGAGACAAAGAAAGTCACTACATAATACTTAAGGGAGTTGTCCAATAAGAGGATATAACCCTTGTAAACATATGTACCCAGTATAGGAGCACCTAAATATATAAGGAAAATCTTGGAGGACTTTAAGGAGATTACAGCTATATAGTCATTCTAGGGGGTTTTAAACACCCCACTGACAACAGTGGATAGATTATCCAAACAAAAAATCAACATGTATATTTGCCATTGAATGATACCCTAGATTAAAAGGACTTAATTGATGTTTAGAGCACTTCACCCCCAGAGAAGCAAAATATACATTCTTTTCAAGTGCACATGAATCATTTTCAGAGATAGACCAAATGGTAGGACACAAAACAAGACTCAACATATTAAAGAAACTTGGAATCATGTCAAGCATCTTCTCAGATCACAATGGCTTCAATTAGAAACCAACATCAAGGAAAAAACTCAAAAACATTAAAATACATGGAGACTGAATAATGTGTTATTACATAATGAATGGGTTAACAATGAGATCAAGGAAGAAATAAAAAGTACCTGGAAACAAATGAAAATGAACACACAATCCAAAACCCATGGGAAACAGTAAAGGCAGTCCTGAGAGGGAAGTTCATACTAATACAGACCTACCTAAAGAATATAGAAAAATTCCAATAAACTTCCTACACTATGTCTAAAAGAACTAGAGAAACAACAACAAAGCTTAGCTAGGTTAGAAGGAAGGAAATAATCAAGATCAGAGCAGAATTAAATGACATAGAGATAAAAAAATTCAAAGGATCAATGAATCCAGGAGCTAATTCTTTCTTTTCTTTGTTCAAATAAATGGGCAATTTTTAATGTTTTTTGTGTTGCTATAGAACAGGGGGAAAGCAAATGGAAAAATGGACATATGGAACAAATTTGTTCCATCACATCCCTTTTGCAAATTCAATTCTATTGCTCTGTTCATGGTCTACCTTTAAATCCAAAGACATTTGTTTGGTCTTCATAGTGTCTTTGTCTCCATGACATCAAAAAACTACTCAGTTTTCAATACTACTCAATAGTTCAATAAACTACTACAGTTTATTGAAAAACAACCATGTGGGGGTAACAAACATCATATGGCCATCTCCCAGAATGTATAAATGTGTATTACTGTGTGCATGACCTCCACCAGAGTTTTGAACTTGACCTTCCCTACACAGTCTATTTTTATTTGCATTTGATGCCATGCAATACCCACAAAGAATATCATCAATAATTTCTAATTTCTGTGAATATAATATTAAGTTAATTTTCTACTCTTTGTTATGTTGTTTTATTTTTATTTTTTAAATTATTTTATTGTTGTTCAAGTACAGTTGTCTGCATTTTCCACACCCACTGCCCCCCCCCAACCCCAGCCATCCCCACCTCCTTCCCCTGATTCCATGCCCCCTTGGTTTTGTCTATGTGTTCTTTATTGTCGTTCCTGAAAACCTTTCCCCTTTTCCCCTCATTATCCCTTCCCACCTCCCCTCTGGCTACTATCAATTGTTTTTAATTTCAATGTCTCTGGTTATATTTTGCTTGCTTGTTTGTTTTGTTGATTATGTTCCACTTAAGTATGGCATTTATCTTTCACTTCCTGGCTTACTTCACTTAGCATAATGCTCTCCAGTTCCAGCCATGCTGTCACAAAGGTAGGGCAGGAGCTAACTCTTGGAAAAGATAAGCAAAATTGACAAACCTCTAACCAGGCTCATCAAGAAAAAGTGAGAGAGGACCCAAATAAATGAAATCAGAAATGAAAGAATAGAAGTAACAACTGATACTATAAAAATACAAAAGATTGTAAGAAATTACTTATGAACAACTATATGCCAAGAAACTGGACAACCTGTGTGAAATGGTAAATTTCTAAACAAACAATCTTCCAAAACTTAATTAAGAGAAGCTAAAATCCTCAATAGACTGATAACAACTAGAGAAATTGAAAGAGTTATCAAAAAACCCCTGGCACACAAAGCCCTGGACCAGATGGTTTCACAGACACATGTTACCAAACATTCTCAGAACTAACTCCTATGCTTCTTAAACTATTCCAAAAAATTCAAGAAGAGGGAAGAATCTCAAACTCTTATGAGGCCAGTATCATCCAAATTCCAAAATCAGGCAAGGATACAACAAAGAAAGAAAACTGCAGGCCAATATCGCTGATGAACTTATATGCTAAAATCCTGAAAATATTGGCAATCTGGATCCAGCAATACATTGACAAGATCATACACTATGATCAAGTGGTATTCACCCCAGGGATGCAAGGATGATACAGATTCACAATTCAATTAAAGTAATATAACACATAAACAAAATGAAGAATAAAACCACATGAACATACCAATAAATGCTGATAAGGCATTTGATAAACACCAGCATGCATTTTGGGTTAAAAAAAAAAAAAACACTCAGCAAAGTGGGAGTAGAGGGAACATACCTCAATGTAATGTAGACCATATACGAGAAACCTACTATCATACCCAAAGTGCAAAAACTAAAAGATTTTCCTTTAAGATCAGAAACAAGATGAGTCTCTCTTCTTTCTCCAGTCTTATTCAACATAATACTGGAAGTTCTAGCCACAGCAGTCAGACAAAAAAAGAAATAAAAGGCATCCAAATTAGAAAGGAGAAAGTAAAACTGTCATTATTTGCAGACAACAAGAGAGTGTACATAGAAAATCTTATAGTCTCTACCTAAAAAATATGCAACCTAATAAGTGAATTTTGCAAAGTAGCTGGATGAATAGTCAATATTCAGAGATTGTTGGTACAGAGATTGTACATTGGCAATGAACTATTAGAAAGAGAAACTAAGAAAAAGTTCTATATACCATCACAACAAGTAAAATAAATACCTAGGAATAAATTTATTAAGGAGATAAAAGACCTGTACTCAAAAAACTATAGGACACTGAAGAAAGAAATTGAGGAAGATACAAATAAATGGAAACATATACCATGTTCAAGGACTGGAAGAATTAACATCATTACATACTACTCAAACATGTACATACTACTCAAAGAATCCATAGATTCAATACATCCCTATTAAAATACTAAAGGTATATATAACTGATCTACAACAAATACCCCCCAAATTTATATAGAACCAAAAATGACCCAGAATAGACTCAGCAATCTTAAGAAGAATAAAGTTGGAGGTATCACAATATCTGATATAAAAATATAATACAAGTCCACTGTAATCAAAAGAGTCTGGTCATGACATAACACACACAGATCAGTGGAACAGAATAGAGAGCCCCCAAATAAATCCATGTTTCAATGGTCAATTAATATTTGACAAGTTGGGCACGAGCATTCAATGGAGTAAAAATAGTCTCTTCAATAAATAGTACTGGGAAAACTGGAATGGTACATGAAAAAAAATAAACTAGATCACCACCTTACACAACACGTTAGAATAAGCTCAAAATGGATAAAAGGCTTAAATATAAGTCATGATACCGTAAAAGTTGTAGCAGAAACCACAGGCAGTAAAAATGTCAAATATTCCACACAGCTGTATTTTTCCAATATATCTCCCTGTGCAATGAAAATAAAGATAAAAATGAACAAATGGTACTGGATCAGATTAAAAAGCTTCTTCATGGTTAAAGAAACCATGAGAGAAAAGGGAAACTGACTCTATGGGAGAAAATATTTGCCAATGATACATTGGCCAAGGGTTTAATCTCCAAAATATATAAATAACTCATATGACTCAACAGGAGGAAGACAAACAATCCAATGAAAAATGACAAAGAACCTGAATAGATACTTCTACAAGGAGCATATACAGATGGCACATACAGTTATGAGAAGATGCTCAACATCACTAGCCATCAGAGAGCTACAAGTTAAAATCACAATAAATCAGCAAACAAGTGTTGTCAAGGATGTGGAGAAAAGGGAACCCTAGTGCACTGTTGGTGAGAATGCATTGGTGCAACCACTGTAGAAAACAATATGAAATTTCCTCAAAACATTAATAATAGAATTATCTTTTGACTCAGTGTTTCCACTGCTGGGAATATCTCGTAAGGATCCCACAACACCAATACAAAAGAACTTATGTATCCCTATGGTCATAGCAGTGCTATTTGCAATAGCCACATGCTGGAAACAGCCTTAGTGTTCATCAGTAGATGAGTGGATCAAAAAAAACTGTGGTACATTTACACAATGAAATATACAGGGCCAAAAGAAAAAAGGAACTGCTATCTTTTGTAACAGCATGGATGGAACTGGAGACTATTATGCTAAGTCAAATAAGCCAGTGGGTGAAAGACAAATACCATACAATCTCACTTATAAGAGGAATCTAATGAACCAAAAATACTAACAAGCAAAATAGAACCAGAGACATGGAAACCTAGAACATACTGATGGTGGCCAGAGAGGAGTGGGGAGCAGGATAATGGTGGAAAGAAGGGGAAGGGACTAGTCAAAGAACATGTATGAATGACCGATGGACATGGACAAGGGTGTGAGGATGGACTATGAGAGTGGGGGTTGTACTGGGCAGAGATGGGAGAAAGGGGAAAATTGGGACAACTGTAATAGAGCAGCAATAAAAGTAAATAAATAAATAAATAAATAAATAAATAAATAAATAAATAAATGTACAGGATTTTAATGCCTATGTTTTCTTCACGTTTCATTTTGCTGCATGTATCTCCCCAATTTTTCCAACACCTTCTTTTTTGAATAAACTAACTCTAGCCTACTGCATGCGCTTGCCTCCTCTGTCAAATGTTAATTGACTAAAAAGGTGTGGGTTTATTTCTGTGCTTGCTATTCTGTTCCATTGATTTATATTTCTGTTTTTATGACTGTACCATGCTCTCTTGATTAATATGGCCTTATAATGTTGCTTGATGTTAGGTAATAGGATTCCTACAACATTGTTCTTTCTCAGGAACACTGTTGTTATGTGGTCTTCTGTTGTGCCTTAAATTTTTTGAAATATTTGTTCTACTTCTGTGATATATGGCATTGGAATCTTGATAAGAGTTGCATTGAATCTTTAGATTGCTTTAGGTAGCATGGTATTTTAATGATGTTAATTCTTTCTACCTATGAACACAGTATGTGCTTCCACTTATGTGTATCATCTTCAGTTTCTTCAGTGTCTTGTAATTTTCTGAGTACAGGTCTTCAGCATCCTTGGTTAGATTTATTCCATGTATTTTATTCTTTTTGAAGGAATTGTGAATAGAATTGTTTTCCTAATTTCCCTTTATGACAGTCATTATCAGCATATAAAAATGAAATTGATTTCTGGATATTAACCTTTTATTCCTGTCACTTTGCTGAATCCATTTATCAGTTTTAGTAGTTTCTTGGTGGACACTTTGTGGTTCTCTATGTACAATATCATGTCATCTGCAAATAAACAAAGTTACTTTTTCCTTTCCAGTCTGGATGCCTTTCTTTCCTTCTTCTTGTCTGATTGCTATGCCTAGGACAAACTCACTGCCAACGTCACAGCCAACAGGCAAAAACTACAAGTGTTCCCCTTAGAATGGGAACAAGATAGGAATGTCCACTTTCATCTCTCGTATTCAGCATAGTACTGGAAGTCTTAGTAATGCTTTTAAATCTTAATCCAGGTCAACAGTAATGGCAAACATTTTCCTAAGAGAATTTTGGCAGAATAGTGTAATTAATTTGGGGCAACCAACAAAGGCTCATAAAGCAAGCCATAAAGAGGGGGAAATTTTATGTACCAACCATTTGGAAGATGTCTCCATTCTGTATGCTGCCATCCCCAAGAACAAAGGCTACATTTTTAGAATAGTATTGAAGCAGAACAAGTACAACTGAATACAAGGCAACAGTCTTGAACTGAGGAAAAAAATCAAGATGAAAAGAACATCAAAAATGAGGAGCAAAAAAGGAAATCAATATTTAAAAAACACCTGCTTATAATGCATAGCTTGAACCAGCAGATATATCAGCACACTTTTAAGATGTGATAAACTTTTTCCTCAAGGTTTTCACTTTCAAAGTGAATTTCCTAAGCGAGCCCACAATGTTTGAGACAAAGGCCCCCTTCACCAGGTGTTCTATAAGCACACAGGTCTAAAACAATACAAAGTTATGGTGTTTTAACACAATAGTTCATATGTATTCTACACATCCCTGAAAGAGATGCCATTAGTCTCCAAAGAAACAAGTTTGAATCTTTCCTTTCCTCATCATCACTCATCCCTAACAACAACAAAAAAAATAACAAAGCCCATTTATAAAGATGGTACACCTATCTACATATGAATAAGCATTTCTATATATTTACTAATTCCAAAGAGAATAAACACTTTGGCAAAATATCTATCACCCTAATGACATTACATAACAATTTCAACAACAGCAAGGAATCAAGTTTTTGAAATAATCATCCAAACAAAGAAATTCCATAAAAACTATGGCAAACCAACCAGAAGATCTACTTCTCAAACTTTAGTAAATGAATATATGGTCTCTTTCCAGAGCAAAAATACTTTCTGTGTGAAGGTTATTAATATTAAAACCTTTAACTTATCACATATTTTTCTTATTTTCTTGAAATTGTATCCAATAGGAGTTACCTGAGGCTGCCATTAGAGGGCATAAAAGAGTAATGTGAAGACCAAAACCATACAGCCCCCAAAATTAACTGCAAAAAAAAAGAGCTACCATTTAGTTTCAAAAGAACATTTTTCAAAAAACGAACAGTAGAAATAATTTACATGTAAGAAGATTTTATGAAAGCAGTCATCTGAAAGGAAGTTAAGGTTTTGGTAGCACTTTACATCTAAAAGACAGAAGCAAATAACCAAAGTTTTAAGAAGTTTAGTTTGATAAACTCAAAATAAATTTTATCCATTAGTATGTCCTATGGTAAGTGGCAAAAAACTAAGACAAGAAAGAGTGTGGGTTGTCAGGAAGAAAAACTGAAGTAAGATCAGAGAGATAAAATCCAATCTCAAATTCTGACTCATGACATGTGAAAAAAAATGAAAGAAAAAAAACAGAAATATATTGCTCTTTGAAAAGCATGGGATCAATTTCATGGCTTCAAAGTCTATCCCCGCCTCCAACAAGCTTCTCTATGGTTTACCTATATAACTTATTTCTTACCTAAGGGCAGTGACAATAAAAACTCAGTGAAAAGAAAATGAATCTCAAACACAGAAAAATAAACCAAATCTATCTATTTTATACAACTTGATGTTTTGAAGAACTTTAAATATATATTCCATTCATAAATGTCATGATTAAAACATAAAATAAATAAGTCCATATCTAGTTACAAACATAACTTCTCCCCATCCAAATAAATGTGAATTAAGCTGGTATCAATCTAACAATGTATCTTTAACTTGGGTTGGGGGGATTCAACTCAGAATTCAGAACAATATAAAACCCTATTTTATATTTGATGTCTTCTTTGTAGCAATTATTCTTACCTTTCCTGAATTCCAAGGTAAATTTACAATATCAATCCCTTTCTTTAGTCTACAAAACAGGAAAATCCCAGGATCACCTTCAAACAGAAGGAACACAGCCTCAATATGTTTCTATCACACTATGAAGACTGTTAAGACTCCCTATAGTGCACTTTGACTTAAATCCTGTGAATTTCCTGCTTAAATTTTCAAAAAGGGGAAACCAGGGATGCACATGAGAACATAAACCCACCTTTTGGAAATGGTTCTTTACTAGTCTGTATTGCTAAAGGGTATAAAAAAAGACCATAAAGGAACTGGAATTGTACTAAACAGGATTTCAGACTCTACGTTCTATTTGTAAACACAGATCTCTGTAAAGTGCACAGAGGCATATGGGAAAATATTTATTTTCAACTCTCTGGGATGGGTGGGAGGTACTTAGCAAGCCACTTAATCCATAGGACCCATTTTGACTGACCAATAAATCTATCTGACTAAATCTGACCAATAAATCTATCTGACTATCTATCCAGAGATAGAAATGAAACAGGTAGCAAACACAGTTGTCTACATGTGGAGAACACACATCTCATTATTTACTTCAATTGTTTCATTTTCATTTCCTACTTCATTTTGTATGTGGACAAAACTCATACAAGGATAAAAAAATACTAAATATTTCAATGTATACTTTATCTTAAGTCCCATCACAAATTACTTAAGATATGTCTTTGATGACATTTCCTGTTTTTAAGAAGTACAGAAAACAGGTATCTGTAGCTAAAATAAGTTGAGGGCTTTCTTTATTTGGTTTTTTAAATAATCACAACTTCCTTTCTGATTATTCAAGTGCAACATCAACTTAAATCTTCAGATCTCTGTGCTCTTTTTTCTCATAGCTATTGTCATCAAGTATTACAATTGCATTTTTACTAATTTGTCTCTTTCTCAAGACCAGAAGTTACTCAATGGTAGAAACTGTATTCTAAGAACAGAAGTTGGTACAGAAAAGGCTCTTAAGAAATGTTTAGTATATTAATCTGATTGAGAACAGCCTTAACACCAAATAAGATACTCTCAGTTCTGTAATTTAGAGCTATGCTTATTTGTTTTATGCAACAAAATTTATTGTGTGCTGTATGCTGGAGACTATCATAGGCACTGGGAACAGAGCAATGAATACAATACTTAATAGGGTCTCTAACCTGATACTTATGTTCTTTAGGGGCAGCCAATTAGAAAATGAAAGCACCTGAAAATAAACAAGAGAACAAGTTTCAGAATATAAAATGAGGCCAACAATCACAGGAATAGCCAGGAACAACTACCGTTCCCTACCCTTTCTCCCCAAAATCTTCTTTTTGAGGATCATGTGAAAGTCAAATATTGTCCTACAGTCTCATAGTGGTGTAGAAAAAGACCTAAACTTGGTCCTATGTGCTGTCTTGACATCTGAAACCATGGGAGTCTGGAATGGCCTAACCTCAAGTACTTCTCCCAACTCAAGAGTAGGGAGAAGTACTTGAGTGGAGTATATATACTCCACTCCTATATATAATGTACCCTAGCTGAACAACCATCCTCTCAAATGGACCAAATACAGTTTCTGCTATTCCTGAAGAACAGGTTTCGGTTCCTCACCAACCCCCAAAACTACTCAAAGTAGCCCATCATGGCTCACCATAGGGACCAGGACACACCTGACTACTTATTACTGCAAAGACTGCCTCCCACAGCTCTGCTTGCTCACTCTTTTCATGAGTGCAACCCCTGTGTGGCCATGTATAGTGTGTGATATCTTGTCTTCCCCCACAGGATGTGAGTTCATGTGAGTAAGAAACTGCTGTCAATTTTATCTGTCTTGTGTTGAATGCAGTTCTACATTTCTGAGAGAGTTCTACATTTCCAGGCCAAAGTCATAGAAAAAAAGAGATGTACATTTCTACACAGAGAATGTGAGCCTAGGACTAAAAAAACCCAAGAAAATTCTTTCCACCTTCTTTGAGTCTCACTCAGTTGCTGAATCAATAAAGTGAACATGTTCTTAATGAATGTTTACTTAGAAGTATATTTCAAATAAATTACTGTTTGGAAAGTGTCCAGTTTTGTACTGTAGTTAGTTACAAAACATCTTTGTCTTTGTACACAGTACCTTTGGAGGTTAAGGAACCCTGGATAAAGAAATGTTTTCACACATGCCTGATGCCACCAGTTGGCTTCCCATGATTATGCCCTTGGAGGTACCTTTTCCCTTTTCTATCTATGTAAAACCTTCCTATTTTGCAAAAATGAAGTATTTTTTTACAATTATATTATTGTCCATAACACCATAGCACACATCGCTTTTTCTAAAGATTTGAGGGTTTTTATTTTCTTATTTTTATTTTTGAACATGTTTTATTGATTATGCTGTTAGAGTCATCTCATTTTTTTCTCCCCTTTACTCCCCTCTGCCTGCATTGCCCCTCCTACCAGCATTCTCCCACCTTAGTTCATGTCCATGGGTCATACATATAAGTTCTTTGGCTTCTCCATTTCTTATACTATTCTTAAGCCCCATCCCCTGTCTATTTTGTACATATCATTTATGCTTCTTATTCCCTGTATTTTCCCCATCCCTCCTCTCCCTGCTGATAATCCTCCATGTGATCTCCATTTCTGTGAATCTGTTCTTGTTTTAGTTGTTTGTGTAGGGTTTTTTTTTGTTTGTTTGTTTGTTTTAGGTTCAGTTGTTGATAGTTGTGAATTTATTGTCATTTTATTGTTTATAGTTTTTATTTTTTCAAATAAGTTTTCAATTTCTTGCTCTTCCTCTTCTCCTTCTGGCACCACTATGATTTGGATGTTGGAACGTTTAAAGGAATCTCTGTCCCAGAGATTCCTAAGCCTCTCATTTTTCTGAATTCTTGTTTCTTCATTCTGTTCTGGTTGAATGTTTATTTCTTCCTTCTGCTCCAAATCATTGGTTTGAGTCGTAGTTTTCTTCCCTTTACTGTTGGTTCCCTGTATATTTTTCTTTATTTCACTTTGTAATGCCCTTACTTCTTCCTCTATTTTGTGACCATACTCAACCATTTCTGTGAGCATCCTGATTACCAGTGTTTTGAACTGTGCA
>PVKU01000520.1:270662-375662 GCA_004027475.1 Anoura caudifer
TTTTTTTTTTTTTTTTTTTTTTTTTTTTTTTTTTTTTTTTTTTTTTTTTTTTTTTTTTTTGTCTCAGTGGGCCTGGTACTTTGCAAGGGGTGGAGATTCTCCACAGTGGGGCACCCCACATCACTGCATCATGACACTGTATGTGGGGAGGGGTCCAAGAGAGAATAATGCTGCTTGCTCTGCTCTCTGCTGGCTTTCAGTCACTTCCCCTGCAACCCACAAGAAAATCAGTCCCTTCTGGTGCTGATTTCCAGGTGGGTGGATTTGTGTACATTCTAGGACTCTGTGGATCTCTCCAATGAACTCTCCTGTGAGAGTAGGAGTTTCTCCTGCTGCCACAACCCCCACAGGTTGTTACAACCTGAGGTTTTGAGACTTTATTTCCCCATGCTGGAACCTTGTGTTATATGGTCTGTGTCATTCCCCAGTTGTTTCTCCTGGGTTATCCACACACAAATGTGGGACTACTCGGTTCTCCAGCCACTGCCTTGCTGTATGTCCTTTCTTTCCTGGCTGCCAATCCCTGGCCCTCCTACTGGTCCGGATGAATGTTTTTTCTTTAACTCCTTGGTTGTCAGACTTCCATACAGTTTGATTTTTCTGGCAGTTCTGGTATTTTTTGTTTTTAAATGTGTTGTCCTTCTTTTGGTTATGCAAGGAGGTAAAGTGTATCTGCTATGCCTCCATCTTGGACAGAAGTCACATTTGACACTTCTAATTTACTGGCATCTATTACTGTTCATATCATCCCCCCAATCAAAAGTAGATACCTTAGCTCATCTGACACACTGCTTTTTGTGTATATGATGTTGTGGTGATAAAATCAGTAAACACTTGTCCTATTTTTCTCCCTTTTTGCCTATTCTAGAATAAAAACTGGTAAAAAAAAAACTATTGATTTTTGCATCAACACAAAGGTTAAATATTATATTAAGGACATGTCTTAGAGTGGAAATTGCTTAAAACAAATTCTAAAGTTTTGGTATGAAGATTAAATATATGAGGGTTAATTTTGAGGGTTGTACTTAGTACTTTTAAATAATTTTTATTTTAATAGAAAATTCAATTTCAAAATGTAGTTAGCAAGGGGGAGCAAAATGGTGATGGAGTAGAAGAATTTATCATGCACCACGTCCGAACCAAGATATAGATATACAGAAGAGGGCATCAACCCAAAATAAACAACTAAGGACTACCTGAAGAGGAGATACTTAGCCAAGAATGAACAGAAACCACAACATGACCAGAAGAAAGACAGGGATGTGAAAAGGACCAATACCAATTTCAAGAGAGGCAGCTGGTACCAATTTCACAGGTGACAACAGAGGCTACCACATGGCTGAGGGAGCTTTCCCTGGTCAGTAGTGAAGACGGGACGTCAGACTGGGATCCCAAGCATAGAGAGCCAGTGTTGGGATCACCTGTCCACACAACACACAGTGGTGAAAAGTCATAGGGTTTTTTGCCCACTAGAGAAAGGAGCCTGCCGGAGACAAAGCCACCATTTTTTCTTGTCTTTTTTTTCTTTTGTTCTAAGGGGCAAATGCACAGGGTTCACATTCCTGGCCACTCACCTTTGGCTTGGGAGAAAAGAAGGCAGAATGGTCTGCAGTCATATGAGGAGAGTCTGGAGTAGGAGGCTTGGGGGAGAGACATGAGGGAGTGGCTGCTGGGTTCCCCATGCTGGGATACAGCACCATACAACAGCAGCCATTTTTCTTAAGAAATACAAGATTCTCACACGGGGAACACAATGACTCCACCATGTGGGTAAACCACTCCTCCCAGTTTCTGAAAGTTTCCTAGCCCCATCCTCTGGAATCCTACTTGCCACTCCCTTAGAAACCTGGCTTGCCCCACCCAGCATCTTTCTTACTTTGCCTCAACCTGCATCTTAATCCCTGCTGTGAGACAGCAACATAGGCAGACTCAGGGATGTTAGAGACTGGCTTTACAGCACAGTCATTCCAAACATTTCCCGGGAACCATACTGGTACTTCCCCCTCACTGGAGAGCCTAAGAACACTGTCTGTCCCAAACTCTGGGCTCTAATGGCTCTACCAGCTACCCTATTAGGGGCTTTGCTCTGCTGAATTCAGGAAAATAATCTGTGACAGGCTCAGATGTGTGAACACACCCACACTTGAAGTCTGAATGGCACCTCCCACAGGAGACCCAGGGGTCCATGCTCCCAAATCCATCAGAAGCCCTCTCAGAGACAGAAGGGTCAGTAGCTACACTAAAACTTATAGCAGGATCATAGGCCGAGGCAGGTAGAGGCAGTTATCTGTGGTGCTTTTGGTTACTGACCCACCAGTGGGCCTTGTACTGATAAAAAGCCAGCAATGCAGAGCCCCAAGGACCACCCCAGAGGTAGCTAAGCCTGAAGAGAGAGCCGCAGACTGTGGATCACTTGTAGCTTTGAACAGGCTGCCTAGAGCTAGATAGCAAAAACCTCTGACATTGTCTTATACCACCACCTTCAGAACACCAGAGTTGAGTACCCAGAAGGAGTAGCCAGCAAGCAAACATTAAACTGATGAGATGAATTCTGCCTCATTCTTTTTCATTACTTGCATTATTGTTTCTCTCACATAACTCTTGAACATTTTTATTTTTCTTCAATTTTGTTCCTATTTTTTCACTTCAAATCTCATATTTTACACTTCCCTTTTTACTGCATTTTGCATTCTTCCTTCTCATTATTATTTTCATTTAAAAATTTATTTTCTGCCATTCTTTGCATTGTTTCTTATTCTCCTTCCTCTATCTTCTCAAAATCCATTAGTAATCTCATATTCTTTTTTCTATTATTCTCATTCTCTTTCCACATTTATTAATCTTTGCTCATTTGTCCTTGATATTGTTGTTGTTTGGGGGTGGTATTTTTCCTAGTGTGGGTTTTGTTTTCTGTGTTGTTTGGTTTTGTTCTGTTAGCACATGTACAAAAACATACATGATGAGCTAAGTTGAGAAACTCAGTCAGCCAGCCAAGGAAATAACCCAAAAATGAATGAGCCAACAATCTGGAACTAAATACAAAAAAGAAACCATGTTAACTGCATAAAGGGCTTGACTAAAGCAACAAGCTCAGGAGATCAAGAACACTGCATCATGGAGGTTCACAAGACTCCTATCACAGAAGTCCACCACATGAAGTCTGAGATTCAAAGCAGACCAATTAAACATATAGAAAAAAAAAAACCCACTAAAATGGGAGACAAAGAAACAACCCCAAATTGAAAAGGAAAGGAGGAATCCCCAGAAAAAAATAGCTAAATTGAGGCAAGCAGATATAAAGTTCAAAGTAAGGTCTATAAGAATGATCAAGGAATTTAAGGAGAACTACAAGGAACTTTATGGGAGCTACAAGGAATTTAGTGGGCACTACATCAGCATGAAAAAGGACATGGACACTATAAATAGACCAGTCGAGCCCTGGCTGTTGTAGCTCACTGGATTGAGCACAGGCCTTTGAAACAAGGGGCACCAGTTCAATTCCCAGTTAGGGCACATGCCTGGGTTGCGGAACAGATCCCCAGTAGGGAGCATATGAGAGGCAACCATGAGAGGCAACCATACATTGATGTTTTCCTCTCTTTCTCTTTTCCTTCTTCTCTGTCTGAAAATAAATAAATAAAGTCTTTAAAAAATAACCAGTGGAAGTGAAGAATATAATATCTCAATTAAAGAATACAGTAAAGAAATTAAAAGGAGGCTACATGAAGCAGAGGATTGAATCAGTGAGTTGGAAGACAAGGTAAAAAAGAAAATAAAAACAAAACAAAACAAAAACTCATAAAGAACAAAGATAGTTTAAGGGAGCTCTTGGACAGCATGAAATGAAACAATATTTGTATCATAGGGATAATAGAAAGAGAAGAAAGGAACAAGGGAGCAGCACATTTTACAATAGCCAAGTGCTGGAAGCAACCTAAGTGGCAATCAGCAAATGAATGGATCAAAAAGCTATGGTACATTTACATGACCAAATGCTATGCAGCAGAAAGAACGAAGGAGTTCCTACCCTTTGTGACAGCATGGATGGAAATGGAGAGCATTATGCTAAGTGAAATAAAACAGGTGGTGAAAGACCAATACCATATGATCTCACCTGTAAGTGGAACATAATCAACAAAACAAACAAGCAAGAAAAATATAACCAGAGACATTGAAATTAAGAACAAGCTGACAGTAACAAGAGGGGAGTTGGGAGGGCATAACGGGGGGGAAGGGGGAATGCTTTTCAGGAACATGTATAAAGGATACATGGACAAATCCAAAGGGGGCTAGGGTCAAGGTTGGAGAGTGGGGATGGCTGGGGTTGGGGAGGAGTAATGGGGGAAAATGGAAACAAGTGTACTTGAAAAACAAAGATTAAAAAAATGTGAAAAAAACCAGAAAACCTATTGAAGAAATAATGACAGAAAACATCCCAAATTTGGTGAAGGAAAAGGTCATGCAAGTGCAAGAAATACAGAGAGCCCCAATCAAGATGAATCCAAAGAGGCCTATTCCAAGACACATCACAATTAAAATGCCAAAGTGTAAAGACAAAGAGAGGATCTTAAAGGAAGCAAGAGAGAAACAGCTAGTAATATAAAAGGGAGCTGTGATAAGGCGATCAGCTTATTTCTCAACAGAAAAACTACAAGCAAAATGGAATGGCATGAAATATTCCAAGTAATAAAAAGCAGGCACCTGCGATCAAGACTACTGTACCAAGCAAGGCTCTTATTTAAAATGGAAGGCATAATAAAGAGGTTCCCAGACAAAAAAAAAAGTCTAAAACAGTACACCGCTGCTCCCCCTGAAACTGGAATTACAGGAGATGCTAAAGACACTGCTTTAAGAAAATAAACAGAAAGAGAAAGTAACACAGGCACAGAGGGAAATGGCAACGAATAAATACCAATCAATAACCTTAATGTAAATGTATTAACTGCTCCGAACAAAAGACACAGAATAGCTAAATAGATAAGAAAACACAATCCACATGTATGGTGTCTGCAAGAGACCCAGGTCAGAACAAAAGATCTACACAGGCTGAAAGCGAAAGGACGGAAAAAAATTTTCCAGCACGTTGACCAGAAAAAAATGAGGCAGCAATACTTATCAGAAAAAATAGACTTCAAAACAAAGGTCATAACAAGCAACAAAGAAGGTTACAACACAATAGTTAGGGGAGTTGTCCGACAGAGAATACAACCCTTATAAACATATATGCACCCAACCTAAAAGCACCTATACATATAAGGATATTCTTGGAGGAATTTAAGAAGATCAATAGCAATATAGTCATCATAGGGGATTTTAAGACCCTACTGTCAACACTGGATAGATAGTCCAAACAAAATCAGAAAGGATATTGTAGCATAGAACGGCACTCTAGATCAAATGGACTTAATGGCTATTTACAGAGTATTCCATCCCAAAGAAGAAAATTTACATTTTTTGAATGCACATAAATAATTTTCAGAGATAGACCACATGGTAGGACACAAAACAAGCCTCAAGTAATTCAAGAAAATTGAAATCATATTAAGCATCTCCATGGATCACAATGGCTTGAAACTAGAAATCAACCTCAAGGGAAAAACTCAAAAACATTCAAATACATGGAGACTAAATAACATGTCATTAAATAATGAGTGGGTTAACAATGAGAGCAAGGAATAAATCAAAAAGTACCTGGAAACAAATGAAAATGAACGCACAGCAATTCAAAACCTACAGTACACAGAGAAGGCAGTCCCAAGAGGGAAATTCAGAACAATGCAATCCTACCTAAAGAAGATAGAAAAATCTTAATAAACTACCTATCCTAAATCTAAAAGAACTAGAGACAAAACAACAAACAAATCCTCAACAGATTAGATGGAAAGCAAATAATCAAGATCTGATGCAGACACCGGCCCACAGTGTCTGCATTATCATGGATTAAATGAGACATTCACATGGACTACGGAATCTGGTGGAGGAAAAAGGACAGCACGGCTTTTCTCTCAAGGGGAGCAAAATGCCACAGCCTCTGCCACAACCACCTTTATTGGGTTTCTCCCCACATTACATCATGGTCCTCATTTACTATGCACAGGTTCACTTTAGGTGGTTACCTGCTACAGACAACAAAGGAGCTGATGCTGCTAATCACAACACAGAAGAAGGATATTAGCAAATGAAAAGGGAAAAGTGGTTGAGCCAGTTACACTCATCTTAGGAAGGTTATAGCGTGGATTTTAGTAAGCACTTGCTGTCTCAACTCTGGGTGAGGGAATTTTAACAAAAGCAAGTCCTAAAGCAGCTTAGATTTGACTCATAGCAGACCTGATTCCCCACAGAAGAACCCACCCATGGGTGTGGGTCCTATGCATCTCTGAGTGGGAGCTGGGCCCACGCCACACAGAATGATCTCACACAAAGATCAGAGCATAAATAAATGACATTGAGACTAAAAAAAATTCAAAGTATCAATGCATCCAGGAGCTGGTTCTTTGAAAAGATAAACAACATTGAAAATCTTTAACAAGATTCATCAGGTAAAATTAGAGAGGACCCAAATAAACAAAATCAGAAGGGAGATAAGAGAAGTAACAAATGATATCACAGAAATACAAAAGATTATAAGATATTACTATGAACAACAATATGCCAAGAATACAACAACCTGGGCAAAATGGATAAATTTATAGAAATATTCAATCTTCCAAAACTGAATCATGAAGAAGCAAAAAAACTAAATATACTGAAAACAACCAGCAAAATTGAAGCAGTAATCAAAATCTCCTGATACACAAAAGCCCTGACCAGATGGCTTCCCAGGTGAACTTTACCAAACATTCAAAGTACAGCTAACACCTATTATTCTCAAAGTATTCCCCAAAATTCAAAAAATGGGAAGACTCCCAAAGTGTTATTATAGGGCCAGTATTATCTAAATTCCAAAACCAGGTAAAGATACAAAACTCAAGAGAATTACAGGCCAATATCTATGATGAACTTATTTGCGAAAATCCTCATCAAAATATTAGCAAACCACATATAGCAATACATGAAAAAGTATACATACCATGATCAAGTGGGATTTAATCCAGAGATGCAAGGGTGGTACAATATTCACAAATATGATGCATCACATAAACAAAAGAAAGGCAACAATCATGTGATCATGCAGAAAAAGCATTTGATATAATTCAACACAAATTTATGATAAAAACACTAAGCAATGTGGGAATAGAGGGAGCATACCTCAATCTAAAAACGGCCATGTAGAGAAACCTACTGCCAACATGCCAACATCATCTTCAATGGGTAAAAACTAGAATTTCCTTTAAAACCAGGAACAAGATAAGGATGTCATTTTCAATACTCTTATTCAACATAGTACTAGAATTTCTAGCCACAGTAATCAGACAAGAAGAAGAAATAAAAGGCATCCAAATTGGTAAGGCGATATAAAACTGTCATTATTTGCAGATGACATGATAGTGAACATAGAACGCCCCTTAGTCATCACCAAAGAACTACTCAACCTAATAAGTGAATTCAGCAAAGTAGTGGGATACAAAGTAAATATCCAGAAATTGTTGGCATTTTTGTACACCAACAATAAACTATCAGAAATAGAAATTAAGAAAAAATGAACTCACAACATCAACAGAAAAATAAATAAAGTACCTAAGAATAAATGGAACCAACTAGTTAAAAGATCTGTACTTCGGAAACTATAGAACACAAGAAAGAAATTAAGGAAAATCTGAACAAATGGAAACATACACCATCATCATGGATTAGAAGAATTAACATCATTAAAATGTTCATATTACCTAAAGCAATCTATAGATTCAACACCACTCCTATGAAAATACCAATGGCATATTTCATAGATCTAGAAGAAATATTCCAAAATTTATATGGAGCTAAAAAAGACCCCTAATATCCTCAGCAATCTTGGGAAAGAAGAACAAAGTTGTAGGGATCACAATACCTAATATCAAACTATACTACAAAGCTCCTGTAATCAAAACAGTGTGGTATTGGCATAACAGACACATAGTTCAATGGAACAGAATAGAGAGCCCAGAAATAATCCAATGTCTCTATAGTCAATAACTATTTGCCAAAGGGGCATGAACATGCAATGGAGAAAAAATAGTCTCTTCACTAAATGTTGCTGGGAGAACTGGACTGGTACATGCAAAGAAATGAAACTACACAACCAGCTTTACCATATCCCAGAATAAACTCAAAATGAATAAAATACTGAAATGCAATTTGTGATGCTATAAAAATTATAGCGGAAAACACAGGTAGTATAATTTCATATATCTCATGTAGCAATATTTTTGCTGATATATATTCTAGGACAAGGGAAATAAAGGAAAAATAAACAAATTGGACTACATCAAATTAAAAAACTTCTTCATGGCTAAAGAAACCATCATGAAGATGAAAAAGCAACTGAATGTATGGGAGGACATATTTTCCAGTGATACATAAGACACGGGTTTAATGTCCAAAATACATAAAGAACTCATACTATCCATCCCCAGAAGACAAACCAATTAAAAAATGCACAAAGGACTTGAATAGACACTTCTCCAAGGAGAACACACAGATGGCCCACGGACATATGAAGAAAAATGCTCAACATTACTAGCCATTAGAGAGATGCAAATTAAAACCACAATGAGATATTACTTGGCACCTGACAAAATGTCTATCATTAATAAATTAACAAACAACAAGTGCAGCCAAGGATGTGGAGAAAAGGGAAAAGGATGTGCATTATTGGTGGGAATGCAGACTGATGAGGCTACTCTGAAAAACAGTATGGAATTTACTCAAAACACTGGTAGTCAAGATGATCACAGAAATGATTGAGCTTGGTCACAAAATGAAGGAAGAAATGAAGACTATACAAAGTGAAATAAAGAAAAATATACAGGCTACCAAAAGTGAATGGAAGGAAACTTGACTCAAACCAAGGATTTGAAACAAAATGAAGAAATAAACAACCAACCAGAACAGAATGAAGGAACAAGAATTCAAAAAAAAAAAAAAAAATGAGGAGAGGCTGAGAAGCTCTGTGACAACTTTAAATGCCCCAACATCTGAATCATACTGGTGCCAGAAGGAGAAGAGGAAGAGCAAGAAATTGAAAATTTATTTGAACAAATAATGAAAGAAAAGTTCCCCAATCTGGCAGGGGAAATAGACTTCCAAGAAGTCCAGGAAGCCCAAAGAGTCCCAAAGAAATTGGACCCAAGCAGGAACACACTGAGACACATCATAATTAAGTTACCCAAGATAAAAGTGCTATTAAAGATAAGGAGAGAATCTTAAAAGCAGCAAGAGAAAAGGAACCAGTTACCTACAAAGGAGTGCCCATAAGACTATCAGCTGATTTCTCAAAAGACACCTTACAGGCAAGAAGGGACTGGAAAGAAATATTTGAAGTCATGAAAGGCAAGGACCTATATACAAGATTGCTCTATCCAGCAAAGCTGGAATGAGTTTAGAATGGAGGGGCAGATAAAGTGCTACCCAGATAAGGTCAAGTTAAAGGAGTTCATCATCACCAAGCCCTTATTATATCATATGTTAAAGGGACTGACTTATCTAAGAAAAAGGAGAAGATCAAAACTATGAACAGTAAAATGACAACAAACTCACAACTATCAACAATTGAACCTAAATAACAAAAACAAACTAAGCAAGCAACTAGAACAGGAATAGAATCACAGAAATGGAGATCAATCACATGGAGGATTATCAGTGGGGAGGGGGAGGGGAGGAATAGGGTGGAAAGGGAATAAGAAGCGTAATAGGCAGGGGATAAGAAGCATAATAGGTACAGGGAATAAGAAGCGTAATAGGTAGGCACAAAATAGACAGGGGGAGATTGAGAATAGTATAGGAAATGGAGAAGCCAAAGAACTTATATATACAACCAATAGACATGAACTAAGTGGTGGAGGGGAGTGCTGGAAGGTGGGGGGTGCAGGGAGGAGAGGGATAAAGGGGACAACTGTGGTAGTATAATCAATAAAATATACTTTAAAAATAAAAAAGGAACTTAAAAATCAAACTACCTTTTGACCCAGTGAGTCCACTGCTGAGAATATTCCCTAAGAATCCTGAATTAAGAATTCAAAAGAATTTATGCACCCCTATGTTCATAGCCAAAATTTTGAAACAATCTAAATGCCCATCAGTAGATCAGTAGATCAAAAAACTGTGGTGCATTTGCACAATGGAATACTACCCAGCAAAAAGTAAGAAGTAACTTCTATCTTTTGCAACAGCATGAATGGAGTTAGAGACTACTATGCTAAGTTAAATAAGCCAGATGGTAAAAGACGAATACCATGTGATCTCACTTATAATAGGAATCTAATAAGCAAAATAAACTAATGAGAAAAATACAACCGGAGGCATAGATTCATAGAATAGACTAACAAAGGCAAGACATGAGGAGATAGGTGGGGACTGTCTGAAAGAAGGTGAAGCATTAGTGAAAAGAACATAGATGAAGGCCCCATGGACATGGACAATGGTGCAGGGATTGACTGTGCAAGTGGGGGGCAGGCTGGGTGGAAGTGGGCTAAGAGGGAAAAATTAGGACAACTATAACAGCATACACAATAAATCATTAAAAAATGAAGCTAGCAAAACCTATCCATAGCTACTATTTACATTCTGTAGGCAGATTCTTAACCGTCAAAGCTTTGTTTTTTGCAGCCTCAGAAAATGTGAAGCTTTACACTCAACCAGGCACTACACAGCAGCAAAGTTGTCAACTCTTGAGGCTGCTGCTAAAATGAATTAAACAGACTTGTTAACAACTTCAGAGCTATCAATAAAAATAAATAAATAAATTCTATCCATGATGAGTACCCTGCCAACTACTCAGCCCTCTTTATAAGATTTTTTGTTACAACTATTCCATAGCATTAAACATCTAATCTCTAATTGAAATTGTATTCCTATTTATGAATATACCATATGAACCCATTTTATTTCTTTTTTACATTTTTTATTGTTGTTCAAATACAGTTGTCTCCATTTTCCCCCACCACTTACCCCAACCTCAGGTATCCCCACTTCCCACCCTTGATTCCACCTATTTTTGATACAGAATATGTCCACGTAGCTTAAAATGCCTTTCAGGTATCAAAAAGGCCATTGACTGGCTTGAGTGCAAACTTTAGCTGGATGTCATAATGCTTTATATCTTTGAATCTTCATGCCTGGAAGAGGGCAGGTACTCTCGTTATTCCTGAGCACTTGCTAGTTCCTCCTGTCTTTCACCTGGCTTGATTTCTATTTGTGTGTAAGTCAACCTGCCTCACCCACTGGGTTCTGAGTCTGTAGAAACATCTTTAGGAGACAGATGGGTGCTGGAACACTGGCACTGAAAAGGAAAATCAGATATCCTGGTTGCTAATCACACCTCTAACTACCTGTGTGTCCTTGGAGAAATCACCTCATATTTCTGGACCTCAGTTATACCAATTGAGAAATAAGACATCAAGCTAATTGCTGACATCACGTCCAATATAAGTTGCCACTACATTTTTTTGTACACTTTTTGTGATAACTAGAATTTGTTTAATTACAAAAAAAATTAAAGAAATTAGGTTTTCTACATAATTACTCTTCACTTATATTGTATTTTTATGTGTCTTTGATAATGTCTACTCACTACAAAGTTGTTGACATATCTTCCAGTAACATTTTTATTATGTTCTAATAATCTAAAACATATCAACATAATTTTTGAAGTTACCTTGGTAATGAAACATTCCTTTTATCGCTCATTCATTTATCACTTACCAGTATTTCTTTTTAAAATAATGTGCCATGTTTTGATATTATGAAAGTTTATTGAAAGTGTAATGTTACTTTGACTATAGCAATATATGCTATATGTACAATTTTTTAATACAAAAGGTCTTTAAGTGTGAAGAAACATATTACACTTGCTGAGAACTTTTTCAAACTTTTGTAGTTTTTATTTTTAACATGCTCTTAAATTTTTTTAGATTACAAAGAGCAGGTCATAGAATCGTGGTGGCATCCTTAGCCTCACCATCTGCAAAGTGCTGACTCTCTAGCTGATGCTCAGTGAATGCCTAGTCACCACAATTAAATGCATTGTTGGAAGGTGGCTGATGAATCACTGGGCAGGGGCAGGGTCCAAATGCCTCTTCAAAAGATCCTTTATTTTTGTGTATGGTGTAAGTTGGTGTTCAAGTTTCATTATTTTTTATTTTTGTGTATGGTGTAAGTTGGTGTTCAAGTCTTTTGCACATAACTGTCTAGTTCTCCCAACACCACTTGTTGAAGAGGCTACTTTTACTCCATTTTATGTTACTATCTCCTTTGTCAAATATTAACTGACCGTAGAGAATTGGGTTTATTTCTGGGCTCTCTGTTCTATTCCACTGGTCCATGTGCCTGTTTTGTGCCAGTACCATGCTGTTTTGATTACAGTGGCCTTGTAATACAGTTTGCTGTCAGGTATTGTGATCCCTCCTATTTTGCTCTTCTTTTTCAAAATTGCTACAGCTATTCGAGGTCATTTATGGTTCCGTATAAATTTTTGAAGTGTTTGAAGCAACCTAGGTGCCCATCAGGTAAAGAATGGATCAAAAAACTATGGTACATTTACACAATGGAATTCTATGCAGCAGAAAGAAAGAAGGAGCTCCTACCCTTTGCAACAGCATGGATGGAACTGGAGAGCATTATGCTAAGCGAAATAAGCCAGGAAGTGAAAGACAAATACCATATGATCTCACCTTTAACAGGAACCTAATCAACAAAACAAACACACAAGCATAATATAACCAAAGACACTGAAATTGAGAAGGGGCTGACAGTCACCAGAGAGGAGAGGGGAGGGAATTTCAGGGGAAAAGGGGAAGGGTTTGGAGCAACAAGTACAAAAGACACATGGACAAAAGCTAGGTGGGGTGGAAATGGGAGGTAGCTAGGGAGGGCTGGGGCAGTGGGCTGGGATGGGAGTAGAAGACAGAAAACTGTACAAGAACAACAATTAAAATAAAATTTAAAAACCAAAAAACCAAAACAAAACAGAAAAAAAGATCCTTGATATACTTATCTACATCCTTTCTTAGGTACCTCTTATTATTCAAAATAATTCTTACAGTAATTGCAAGTATATTACAATTCCAGTCAATCTACTTGATGTATTTACATTTAAAATTTTAGCATTATTTAGTAAAATTATAGTATTAAAGTCATTTTAAATTACTAATTTAAAGACTAGCCAATACTCTAAAAATATCTTCAAGATATATTTACATTAATATATGTAATCTTCTGACTGCTTCACACACAATTTCATTTCATATTTACAGCAGAAAATTCAATATTAAAAATAATAAAGTTCCATATTATATAATAGCAATCAGTCATTCCAGAGTTAATTGTCAAAATGATCTTATTTGCATTTTTATGATGTAAAACAATATGTTAGAAAATGAAAATAAACTCTTTGATTCTATAGAAGACAATTGGTCACAACTATTATGCAGAACTTTTATAGTAAAAAATATTCTGAGTAATTTTTTATTCTCTTTTTCTTTTTTTCTTTTTAAGATTTTATTTATTTTTAGAAAGAAGGGAAGGGAGAGAGAAAGAAAGGGAGAGAAACAACTGTGTGTGGTTGCTTCTCATATGTCCCCCACTGGGGACCTGGCCTGCAACCCAGGCATAGGCCCTGGCTGGGAATCAAACCAAGGACCCTTTGCTTCACAGGCCCATGCTCAATCCATTGAGCTACACCAGCCAGGGCTATTCTCTTTTTCTATATTATGAATAATGCAACTAAATCATGTCAGTTAAATTATCAAATAAAATATGTCAAAATGCAAGTATTTAGGAAAGCCCACCATTGCAAGGGGGACAAAAAGTATTCCAGTAGTGTTTTCCCCCCATTACAACTCTATTACTTATCAATGAATAGAAATCTTTCTTTTCTGAATTAAATTTAAAAAAAAAAACTGTGCTGTAATAAAGAATTTTAATTAATAATTACTTGATTTTTCTGCTTACTTAACAGCTGCTGATCACAGTGACAGGACTCACATTGAATTTGACCAGTCAGTACTCAATACAACATACATTTATTTGGAAACAGGAAATGCTTAGTATAGGACTACAGAAGCAACTTTTGGAACTAACACTTTGAAGGAATCAAAGAGTGAGAAGCCAGGCAAGAAGATGCTATCTGTGAAGATGGAAAAATTATCTTAAGCTAAAGTATAAGTTAACTCTAGAAAAAACAAAAATTATAGGAATTTGGTCAAGAAATGCAGGACAAATTCAATGCAGTTCTTTCCTAGAACAGCTATAAATGTCAACATACCCAAAGGGACCTCATTACCCCTAGGTTCTTCCCAAAACAATGTTTATCAAAGGCAAAAGTAATTATAGGTTACTGTAATTCTACCATATCTTGTGTCCTTGACAAAGAGGATATTTAGTTCGGAATTAGGTAACATATAAAGGATATTATGTAAAAAAAATCTATAGCCCTGAATTTTAATAGGCTATATTGACATGAATTTATATGCAGTACTATGGGATGTGTGTGTGTGTATAAAAAAATGCCAGATCTCTCCACTAAAGAAGCCTAGAAGTAATGATTAACCAAATACCCACTGCCTAGATAATGGTTTTAAAAATATCATTTACCACTAACAGAAACTAGTGCTTCTTAGAAAAATGGGTCATTCCGGGTCTGGGGAAGAAGACCCTGGAACACTGTTGTGTTGGTTAAAGAAGAAATAATCAGTGACTATTAGGACCATATGAAAGGACTCAGTTGCCAACTTCAGAGGATCCCACTGACCAATAATACATTAATTTGAGGTTTAAAAAGAAAAAATAATTAAAATTAAAAATTTTAATCTGTGAGTTTGATATTTTTCATACTAATATGTCATCCTCTGAGGGTAAGAGGGAGTCAACTCAATCTTGAAAACTGGTAACTTAAAGGTAGAGAATCAAGCATTTATTCTAAATTTCTTGTTGGAACTGTTCTACTAGGTAACCAAATAGATAGGGGGAAGTATTTGTTTTATCCAACTAATATTTGAAAAAGAAATAATAGAACTAGACTATTGAGGTATACAGCTCCCAATGAAATAATACATCTAGACACTAACTATAAACAGCAGCTAACATCAGAAAAAAAAAGAGAAAAACAGCATTAAGTGCCTCTTGATGAAACACAAATCAATCAACCCTGAATCTGATCAAGACTCTGAATCCTGCTGTCAAGTTTCAGGGAATATGGTAAACAGAATAATTTATTGATTTGCAGTCAACATTCCCCAAGTTTCTTTAACAAACAAATTGGGAAGAAAAGAAAAAAATGAAGGACAAATTTGTAGATTAAAATAATTTATTTTAAAAAAAGAAAGTTTTTTAATTGGTCAAGATTAGACTATAGTGTCAAGGATGAACATTTCAGTGATTAAAAACCAAAAGGACATGATGACTATCAGTCTAAATAGTGGCTACTTTGGGGAGAAGGGTGTGATTATGATGGGAAGTTAACAGGTGAGGAGCTTCCGAGGTGGGTGGTAATGCTCTATATCTTGACCTGGGTGGTAGTTAAAAGAATTCAAGTCATACATTTGTGTGTTTTTCTGTTTGTGTTTTATTCATAACCAGTTTTAAAAAAAGGTTTTGACAGGATAATTTAATAATAAGTTTACCATTTAAAAACATGACACTAAAATAATTCAGAAAAAAATTTTGCTTCTCTTAGAAGAAAATAATCATAATGTAGGAGATAAAGATCACTTTCTTATTTTCCTTGTAATGTCAAGATTTTTATTAAATAAAGTGGTAACCACAAAATCCAATATTGCTATAAAGACTGAACAGTCAAAATCTTTTAATAAGAATGTTGTGCCTGTTTCCTACTTGGGAGCTCTTTTTGGATTATATGAAGGCTGTTAATACTTTTTATTACTTTGTGAGCTAAATTATTAGTCTTTAAAAAGAATATGGACCATTTCAAAATTCTTAGAAGTTTTATATGGGTTAAGAAGGATGGAAAGCAATTCAGCAATTGAAGAGCAAAATGCATAAGTTAATAGATAAGAATCTTCCTTTATTTGAATTAAACATTTTTAATTGAATGCTAGAGCATCTCTAAAATAAAGACAAAATTGCTTTTAAGGTAACTAATGAGAATCAGAGATGAAATACCTGTTGATTTCTTATGGTACAAATACTGGTAAAAAATTGTAATAGTTGTTTAATTTAGAACAGTTAAATTCATAGTTTTTGAAATATTTTAAATTGTTTGAGGTATAATAGATCTTGAAAATAAATATCATATTACTCAAGTTTAACAAATGTTGATATCTACAACAAAATGACATGTTGCCTGTATAGGTTGTATAAAAAAAATAAATAAATACCAGTTTTCTGAACTTGACTTCATAAGGAGTCAAAGTTTTCTAAGCTTTCTACCGATGTAAAATAAACTAAATAAGCAACGTGTTTCATTTTAAAAGTACAATCATGGGAGAATTTGGCAAACATGTATGAAAAAAATAGAGCTTATACCACAGATAAAACAAACATATGAATTTAAGCCCTTTGGGCTTTTCTAGCTAGAAGACCCAGTTGGGAAAAATTACTGTGTTTTTCAGACTACTAGATGTACTCTCCACCCCAGATTTGGGGGGAAATGGGGTGCATCTTATAGTCCAAATGTAGCTTACCTGGGTCACTGAGGGTGGAGGGAGCGGCAGTGAAGCGGGGTCACAGGTTATTAAATATTTTACCACATTTTTTGCTTTAAAATATTTTTTCCTATTTTCCTCCTCTAAAACCTAGGTGCGTCTTATGGTCCTGTGCACCCTATAGTCCTAAAAATACAGTAAAACATGAAAGAAAGATGCTTGTTTTAAACAAATTATAATCACATTAGATTTATATAGCTTAAAGTATTATTGGTTTCTTTTACATTCCAATGTTAAGTATATATATTATATGTTATTTATTTCATATATATAAATTTGGAATATATATGGCTTTGAGAATATTGCAAGGTGATTCTGTAATATTAACTTGGGACAATGACATAATACATTCTACGGCTTTAATAAATTAAGTTTAAAATAAATAATTAGTTATTTTGCATATCACCAACATGCCATTTCAAATCTTTTTGACCTGACAGCTATTACAAAATATTATGGTGGGGTGGGGGGGGAGATGCAGGACCAAAAGACCTGTCAGTCTAGCCAGAGGAAAAAAGGGATTGGTTGGGAGGTGGATCCACTCAAAGCTTGAAAAAGTTTGGAGAGTTAATTGATGTTTCTGAGAAAGCACCTGGCTTGTTGCATACCCCAAACAGTGCAGCCCCAGGGGAACAATGCAGTACTCTCTCTCTTGCTAGTCCCTTGCTGCTTGCTACTCAGGACCTGCACTCCTCTTGCTCCGAAGTCGATGCTCAGGGCCTACAGAAAATGTGTACTGGCCTGTCCTCTCCACTGGCCATGGCCTCCAGGAGGAAGTCTCTCTCTCTCACTCACCTGGTAAAGTATGGCCATGGGCACACCAGATGCACAAGCAGCCTCCAGGAGGGAGACTGATACTGAACAGCAGCTGGGAACAAGTAAAGATACCTAGATGACCACTTAGCAGCTGCCTGGGGCTCCAAATGAGGTACTTTAAGATGCAGCAGCAAGAAAGGAGCTCCTACCCTTTGCGACAGCATGGATGGAATTGGAGAGCATTATGCTAAGTGATATAAGCCAGGCAATGAAAGACAAATACCATATGATCTCACCATTAACAGGAACCTAATCAACAAAACAAATAAGCAAGCAAAGTGTAGCCAAAGACACTGAAATTGAGAACAGACTGACAGTGATCAGAAGGGAGAGGGGAGGGGATAATGGGGGGGAAGGGTAAAGGGTTTACAGGAACAATTATAAAGGACACATGGACAGCAATAAGGGGTGGTGGAAATGGGGGAGGGAGGCAGGGAGGGCTGGAGTGGTGGGGAGGGGTGGGGGGAAAAGGCAGAAAACTGTACTTGAAAAACAATATTTTAAAAAAGTCTAAAAAATAAAAATAAAATACAGCAGGAACTCTGGGTACTGCCTTTACTGGTTCTGGTCATGCTGGGGATGGCTGGGTTTTGCAGAGAAGATGAACTTTGAGACAGGGAGTCCCCCATTCTCCAACACGGTACAATATCTGAATAAAACCATTTTTCTTTTGCATACACACCCACCTCACAAGTTTGGCTTCTTTTGTTTGTTTGTTTATTTATTTATCTTTTATTAACAGGGGTTTGCAGGCCCAACACTCTCCACTAACCTGAAAAATGTTTGCTCTACCCAGCAGTCCAGGAGGACCCACCCAGCCTAATCTCCCCACCTAGGCCTACATACATCATCAGAAGTGGCACCTGAAACCCCAGCACCCAGCAGACTTCCAAAGTAGAACCCCAACCTCCAAAAACAGGCAGGTGCCCCAGTGGTCTCCAAAGTGGCACCCCACCCTCCAGCATCCAGTGGATTCCCAAGGTGACAGACACCCTGCCCTCCAGCACCTGACAGGTTTCCCAGTGGGCCCCTAAGGTGGCACCCCACCCTCCAGCTCCTGATGGTTCCCCAAGGTGTACCTCATCCTATAAGGTTCTCCAACACCTTGCAGGCCCCAAGGTGGGCCCCCAAGACAGTGCCCCACCTTCTGCCAGCAACTGGCAAAAGCTCAAGCAATCTCCCAGACCTATGTCCTGATGCCAGCATCTGGCTACCTGCCCAAGAGGCACACCATCCTTCAGAACCCAGAAGGGACCATGGCAAGTCTCAAAGCAGCACCCATTATCCAGCACTCAGCAGGTGCCCAGTGTGTCCCCAAAGTGATGACTCCCACTAACACTTAAACAAATGGCACTGGATTGTACCCAAAGCAGGTTCAAGGGCAGTCCCCATACACCAACACACTTTCAACAGTAGAGGCTAGACCTCACAGTCACCCACGCTGGAGACTTGCCCAGCACACTGGAATCAGCCACACCAGGGGTCTTTCCCACATACCAGGCACCCACATCAGTGGTGGCCAGGCCTCACAGTAAGCTAAGTCAGAGGCCAGACTTTCCAACAACAGTTGGGTCTGGGCTTATTAATGCACCCAAAACAGTCATAGCCCAACCAGTACAGAACATATGCAGGCAAAACTGAACACCCCTGGGTCACCTGGTCCTGGTAGCCAGGGGAAACAGCGCTACTGGGTTTCATGGGACACCTTCTGCACAAGGCCTATAAGGCACAGCTGATTACATAATACATAGAACAAATACAGTCTTAAGTAAAATGAAAAGATAATTGAATATGCTCTAAACAACAAAATAAGGCAAACATCCAGACAAAGAACTAAATAAAATGGAGATCGGCAGTCTACCCCCAAAAAAGTACATAGTAATGATCATAAGAGTACTCACTGAACACAGAAGCATGGATGAATACACTGGGAACTTCAAAATAGGGACAGAATATACATATGTAAAATCAAGAGTGAAGAATACAATAAATGAAATAAAAAATAACCGGAGGGAATTAACATCAGATTAGATGATGTAGATGAATGGATCATGGCAGACAAAGTAGCAGAATTCACTCAACTGAAACAGCAATTTTTACAAAAATTTTAATAAGGAGCATTTAAGGGACTTTTGAGGTAAAATCAAACATATTAACAGTTGCATTATAAGGGTTCCAGAAGGAGAAGAAAGAGAGAAGCAGACAACCAAAACCTATTCAAAAAAAATTATGGCTGCAAACCCCCCTAACCTAACAAGGGAAACAGACATCCAAGTACAGGAAGCACAGAGAGTCCTAGACAAGAAGAACCCCAAGAGACCCACACCAAGAGACATTATAGTTAAAATAAGAAAAGTTAAATCAAAGAGAGAATCTTAAAAGCAGTAAGAGAAAAACAACTAATTATGTACAAAGGAACCCCCATAAGATTATCAGCTGAATGCTCGGCAGAAACTTTGTAGGCTAAAAGACAGTGTCAGGATAAATTCGAACTGACAGAAGGGAAAAAGACCTATAACAAACAATACTCTACTCAGCTAGGTTATCATTCAGAATTGAAGACAAGATAAAGAATTTTCCAAACAATCAAGAGCTAACAGAATTTATCACCACTAAACTGGCATTACAAGAAATGCTAAAGTAATTTCTATAAATAGAAAAGAAAAGGCAAAACCTGGAAAAAAGAAAATACAGAAAAGAAATATCTGATATTAAAAACATAGAACATGGGGGACAGGGATAAAAATGTAGTGCTTTTAGAATGTGTTTGAACTTAGGCAACCATCAAAATAAAAAATAGAGTGCTATATATAAATTTGAAGATAACCACAAACCAAAAAACTGTAATAGGTATACAAAAATGAAATTAAGAGAAAGAAATCCAAACAATGATAAGGAAAGCCATCAAGTGACAAGAGAAGAGAAGAGAAGAAAAAGGATCAGAGAGGAACTACAAGAACAACAGTAAAACAATTAATAGAATAGCAATTAGCACATACCTAACAATAACAACTTCAAATGTAAATGAACTTAATGCTCCAATCAGATTTTGGGGTGGCTGAATGGATTGAAATAAACAAGATTCATACATGTGCTGCTCCCAAGTGATTCACTGCAGACTTAAAGGCATGCACGGACTTAAAGAGAAAAAGATATTTCATGAAAATTGAAACAAAAAAAAAGCTGGGGTAGAAATGCATTATACAAAATAGAGTTTAAAAGAAAGACTATAGCAAGACAAGAAAGAACATTACATAATGAAAGTTAGAATGGGCCAGGGCTATTGAACAAGCTTAGAACTGGCTGTTTCTTACACATGAAGATGTATATAGCAAAGCCCTTTCTTTCAGGACATTTTGCCTTTGGTAGTAGATACAACATTTTGCTAGCCTAATGCTCATTCTCTTCTTTGTTCTCCATTCTGTGTCCAAACATGTGCTTTCTGGGAATGTTGACTTGGGGTAGGGTACACACTGGGGTTATGAAATTAACCAAAGCTAATTGATCCATATAGGGCTTGATCTATGACCCTGGCCTCATTAGCACTCTGCATTTAACAACTGAGCAAATCAAGCAGAGACAAGTAATTCATCAATCAAACAAACAGCACATGATTGAATAGCAACACATGTCAACCACTCAGCCAGAAGTTTTAGTGAATACAAAGAAGGATAAAACATAGTGTCTGTCCTTACAATCAATTAGGGGAAATTAATTACAGGTACGCAGCAACAGAAACATAAAAGCAACAATAGCAATAATAAAAAGAACTAATGCAACTGATTAGGGAAGAAAGCACTGGAGAAAGTTGGAGAAAAATACATCCACCTACATAAGATAATGATTTCTTCAATTCCACAAGTAAAGATGTGGCATGTTGGTTTGGAGTTTTCTCAGAAGACTAATGTTGTAATGGTTTATATGTTGGACTGGAATGCAGACATATTCTTGAAGTGAATGCAGCAACTCAGGGATAAAGTTGGTTGTACTAAGGAGAAAATACAATAGATTTAAGAAGCATTACTAAGAAAGAATCAACCACATGTGAAAGCAAATCAGATTTAAGAGGGTGGTGAGAATGAGGTTTCTAGGTTTTTAAAAGTTCCTGATTGGGCATCAGAGGAAGAAATAAAGAAGTAGATGAGTGACAGCTTTTGGAAAGACAATTCAATGATAACTGAATTTTAAACTTCAATTTAAAGACATATAATAAGAACCTACAATGAGAAGAATATATATACAATGTGATTGATAATAGCAGTGGAATATCCAAACTGTATGAGTATGGAAGTAATAATAAAACATTCAAGCTTAGTAAACTGCTGAGCACATGAAAGCAGAGCCTAGTAAGGAATGCAGGTTTGTATTTGTACATTAGGTTGCCATTTATCCATTGAATTAAATATCACAAATATTACATTTAAGGCAAGTTTTATAAATATTTAAGCAACAAAAATATATGGAGACTATTAAAAGAGCAAGAAAACTGACACTCTTTTAAAAACCTAATAATGAATCTTAAAAATGATAATAAAAAGAAAAGAAATTCACAGACTATTTCATTTCTTAAAGTGCAAAATTTCTAAAGAAAATGTTAATAAATGTAGCAATTATTTAAAATATATGTACAGTATTGTAATAGGAATATTATATGTACCTATATGTGCATATACGTATTCCCAAGAAGCAAACATGATTTATATTAGAAAACTTGTTTACTATAATCTACCATATTACAAAAGAAACCACATGCATATATCAACAAATATAGAAAAGCAAGTGCATATCATCCAACACATCTTTATAACTAAAAAGGAGTAAAGCTACTTAACCTAGTAAATAATAATTACCAAAATCCCAAAGCAAATATTATATATAATGGTGAAAATTTTGATATAATTTTACAATAAAAAAAGTCACAGATGATTGCTGCATCCACTTTAATTTGATGTTTGAATGGGAATCCCAACCATTGCAATAAAGCAAGAAAAAAATGAGATATAAGAATTAGCATAAAAAAACTAAATTGCCTTCATGTACTCAGGAATTGAGTACCTGAAATGATACAATTTATACTCGTGCATACAGTTTACTTATTTACTTATTTATTCTGTCATCTATAATAATACCTATCATATAGTAGGCACACACTAAATATATTTCAGATGAATGAATTAATGAATAAATAAATAAAATCTATAATCAAATGTTACAACCAAAAAGACAGCTCAGCATGTTTGTTGCAGAAAAATAAATGCAAAAAAATCAAGAGGTTTCTTACATGCTAGCAAGGGCCATGAAAAAATACATAATTAAAATTAACCATAACAGCAAATATATATATGAACTATTCAGTAATAAATATTTGTAAAATTATTTGTACAAAGAATACTTATTGAAGAATAGAAAATAAACCTAAATAAGAGATATACATGGCACTGATAAGAAATTATTAATATTGTAATATATTATTATAAAAATATGAATCTATTTCCCCAAATTAAATTATAAATTTAATGCAATTAAATATAGGATTTTGACTTACCAAAATGGTTCTGACACATATATGAAAGATTAAATAGTATTTTGATATAAAAAGCCAGCTCAAGTCAGTCTGCCTCTGTTCAGAAAAGGGCCTTACCATCTAATAGCTGTATTACTGTGGATATGATAACTAAACAATCAGTTCCTGGGCCTCCTCATCTGGCAATAAAAATGCTCTCTTCTGCACAGTTTAAAAAGGTTACTCCTCTCCTTTAGCATTGCTTTCAAAAATTAATTTCATTAAGCATTTTTATATTGTAACCACTGGGGGATAAAGAAAGCAGTGGCAAACATTAAATATGTAATAAGATAAACATGATAAATTAAGGTGTACAAGTACTTAAGCTGATTTATGTTTTAGAAAGATCACTCTCATGACTTTTTGCTCCAAGAAGAAAGGTGAATATACCCAAAGAGAGACCACTTGAGAGACCATTGCAATGATTTAGGCAAGAGTTTGAACTATAGTTACAAAAATAGTAAAAACTGGGCATGTTCATTGAATATGTGTGTATGTGCATGTGTGCCTGTATGCCTTCCTGTGTGTGCATGTGTGCACATTAATAAGGGTTATTAATCAATTGGATTTGTGGAGTTTGAGAGAAATACGGAAATTCACCAAATACTTTCACCCGAACAACTAAACAGATGCTGCTGCACTGACTGAAATGAGGAGCACTGAGTTGAGAGATAGAGAAAACATAGGGGATGAGAGAGAGGTAGGCCTACTGTTTTGGCCAACTTATCTATTAGAAATCCAATGGACATGTTGGGTAAGATGTATATACATTTGTAACTCATAAGACACAGCCAAAAACAAAAAGTAGAAGCAATTTCATATGAATGGTATAGTAAGTGTTATTGGTTGGGTTCCCTGGAATCCCTTTTACTGGCTCAGTTGGGAATTCTCTTCCCCAACTCTGTCGGCACTTCAAATAATGGCTCACATCTGCATTCCTTTTCAGAGGTTTACCCATGCGTGACTTTAGCCACCTTACATTCAGATGTTTGGGCTCTATACTGAGTCCCCTAATCTAACACAGATGGTTTAGTCATGGGATTGGAGATCACACATAAAAATCAATAAGGGAAAAACAAAGATGGAACCCTAGCACATTAACATTTTGAAGGCATGGTAGATAAGGAAGAGATAACAAAAGAAATGGAGAATAAGCATCCAGGAAACTATGGGAAAAGTAGATTGGCATGGTTATTTGAAGCCTGAAAAATAAAGTGCTCCGAGAAAGAGTCTGTGAACAACTGTAGTAAATGTTACTGAGAGGTTAATATAATAACAGAAAAGTATCATTGTCTTTGTCAAAAGTTCATCATGACCTTAAAAAGAGTAATTTCAATGTAGCAATGTTACATTAAGAGACTAGATAAAGTGAGTTAGTGAGAAAATGGGAGGTGAAGAAGCAGAAATAATAAGTATAGAAAATATTTTAAGTATTTTGCTGTGAATGCAAAACACTAAGATGGGGCACCTAGAGAAAGAATTGGAGGTCAAAGAAGTTTTTATTTAATAGATCAGCAATTTTCAACCTTCTTTAACTAATTACTAAAGTTCTGCATAAACTAATTACTAAAATTCATACATAAACTAATTACTAACATTCTGCAGCACCCCAAAAGTATATTATAATTTCTACCAATCTGACAAAAAGAATAGTTAAGCTTTGATTCATCACACCAGACAACTATTTTTGTGTTGGCTATCATCATTTTTTTAATTTGACAATCTAATGAAAAGAGGTCAGTTTCCCAAACTAAATATTCAGGTATTGCATGTTTTAAATATTCCTGTGACACACCAGTTGAAAATCTCTGTAATAGATGTTAAGGTATATCTGTATGCCCATTGGAATGATGCAATTAAAAAAATACAGATTCAGATTCTTTCACTTAGGAAAATGTTTTCAAGTTCCATCCATGTTGTAATATATATTTGAACATAACTATTTTTATAGCTGAATAATATTTCACAGTACAAATATACCACATTGTGTTTATCCATTCATCATCAATTATTGCCATTTTTGGCTATTATCATGAATGCTTTCATGAACATTCATGTATATGTGAGAAGATATTTTTCATTTCTGTTGGGTAAGGAATAATGGATCACATGATAACTCTATTCCTAACGATTTGAAGAATTGCCAAAATGTTTTTCAGAGTGTCACCAACATTCTACACTCCCAACATGAATGTATAAGAGTTATAACTAATCAATCACAAGAAAAAAACTTAAAAACACAAAACATGGAGGTGAATAACACATTACAAAACAGCAAATTAGTTAATGAGATTAAGGAAGAAATCAAAAGATACCTTGAAGTAAATGAAAATGAGATTTTAATAACTTAAAATCGAAGGTACACAGTGAAAGCAGTCCTATGAGGGAAATTCGTAGCATTACAAAAAGAAAAGAAAAAAACAAGTAAAAGCTCAAATAAACAATCTAACTACACTCAGAAGAACTTGAAAAATAACAAACAAAGCCCAATGTGAGTAGAAGGAAGGAAATAATAAAGATTAGAGTAGAAATAAAAAAGAGAGTAAAAAAATACAAAATATCAATAAAATCAAGAGCTGGTTCTTTGAAGACAAAGAAGATTAACAAACCTTTATTCAAAATAATTAAGAAAAAAGAGAGAAGACTCAAATAAATAGAGCCATAAATGAAGGAGGAGAAGTAACAAGTGACACAAAAGAAATATAAAGAATTTTAAGAAAATATTATGAACAACTATAAGCCAAAATATTTGACAGTCTGAAAGAAATAAATACATTCCTAGAAACACACAATCTTTCAAAACCTAATCTGGAAGAATCAGAGAATCTGAATAGACAGACTTCAACTACTGAAATTGAAATAATAATAAAGAATACCCCAATAAACAAAAGTCCTGGACCAAATGTCTACACAGGATAATTTTATCAAACATTCAAAAAAGAACTAATACCTATCCTTCTCAATCTCTTAAAAAAATTAAAGAGGAGGAAAGACCTCCAAGCTCATTTTACAGTTCAAACATTATCCTAATTCCTAACTTAGATAGAGACACTACAAAGAAACAAAATTATAGATCAATATCCCTGATGTACATAGATGCTAAAATTCTAAACAGAATATGAGCAAACCAGATTTAGCAATACATTGAAAAGATCATACACCATGATCACGTGGGATTTATTCTGGGGATGCAATTTTGGTGCAATATTCACAAATCAATAAACAAAATGAAAGATAAATACCACATGATTATGTCAATAGATGCAGGAAAAGCATTTAATAAAATCCAGCATTCATTTATGATTTAAAAAAAAAAACTCTCAGCAAAGTGGGAATAGAGGAAATATACCTCAGTGTAATAAAGACTGCATATGACAACTGACAGCTAACATCACACTCAGAAGGCATAAAACAGGGATGTCTGCTTTCAGCACATATAGTACAGGAAGACTAGACATACTGATCAGACAAGAAGAAGAAATAAAAGCACTCGCATTGCAGAGAAAGCATTAAAACTTCATTATTTGTAGATAATATGATACTGCTTGTAGGGAACCCTAAAGATGCCACCAAAAAACTACTATAACTAATAAATGAATTCAGTAAAGTGGCAAGATACAAAATAAATATTCATAAATGAGTTGCATTTTTATAAGCCAATAATGAACTATCAGGGGAACTAAGAAAAAATCCCACTCACAATTACTTCAAAAAAAATAATATACCAAGGGATAAATTTAACCAAGGATGCAAAATAGCTGTGCTCAGAAAATTATATGACACTGAAGAAAGATACTGAAGAAGATACAAATAAGTGGAAGAATAGACTGTGTTCATGGTTAGAACAATTAACATCATTAAAATGTTCATACTATCCAAAGCAATCTATAGCTTTAATGCAATTCCTATTATGAAACCAATGGCATATTTCACAGAGCTATAAAAATATTACAAAAATTGTATAGACACACAAAAGATCCCAAATATAACTTTCTAAATACAATATAATCTTTAGAAAGAAGAATAAAGTTGGAGGAATCACAGTGCCTGATATCAAACTGTACTATAAGGTGTTATTAATCAAAACAACATGGAACAGGCATAAAAACAGACATAAAAATCAATGGAACAGAATAGAGAGCCTAGAAATAAACACACACCTTTAAAATCAATTCATATTTGACAAAGAAGATAAAAATATACAATGGAGTAAAGATAGTCTCTTCAATAAATGGTGTTGGAAAAATTGGACATATGCATGTAAAAAAATGAAACTAGACCATACACAAGAGACTCAAAATGGATTAAAGAATTAAATGTTGGACCCAAAACCATAAAAATCCTTGAAGAAAACATAGGCAGTAATATCTCGAACATTTCTTGTAGCACTATTTTTTCTGATCTATCTCCTCCAGCAAGAGAAACAACAACAACAAAAAATAAACAAATGGAACTACACCAAACTAAAATGTTTTTATACAGCAAAGGAAACCATCAACAAAATGAAAGAATGACCCACTAACTAGGAGAACATATTTCCCAGTGACACATCTACTCAGGGGTTACTATCCAAAAGGTATGAAGAACTTATACAACTCAACAACAAGGAAACAAAAAATCCAATTAAAAATGAGCAAGGGACATGAATAGACACTTTTCCAAAGAGGACATAAAGATGGCCAATGCACATATATAAACGGATATTCAGCATCACTAATTATGAGAGAAATGCAAGTTAAAACCACTAGGAGATATCAACTCACATTGGTCAGAATGGCTATCAATAAATCAACAAATAACAAGTGTTGGTGAGCATGTAGAGAAAGAGGAACTGTTTTGCAGTGCTGGTGGGAATGTGGATCAATGCAACCACATGGAGAGCATATGAAGTTACCTCAAAAAATGAAAAAGATGACTTCCTTTTGTACCAGTGATTCCACTTCTGGGTAGATACCCAAAGAAACTGAAATGCCAATTCCAAAAAACATATGCACCCTTATGGTCATTGCAGCATTATTTACAATGGCAGAGATTTGGAAGCCTCCCAAGTACCCATCAGTAGATGAGTGGATAAAAAACAGTGTGCTATATTTTGCATAATGGAATGCTACTCAGCTATAAGAAAAAAAAAAGGAAATCTTACCCTTTACAACAGCATGGATGGACCCAGAAAACATTATGCTAAGTGAAATAAGCAGGACAGAGAAAGACAAGTACCATATGGTTTTACTCATACGTGGAATCTTTTTTAAATATATTTTATTGAATATGCTATTACATATGTGGAATCTAATAAACAAAATGAACTAACAAGCAAAATAAAGATGGACATATACAGATAGCAAGCTGACAGCTGTCATAGGGTGCTGGGTGGGGATGGTAGAAAGATTGAGCAAAACAGAAAAAGGAGATAAATTAATCATTGACCTGGACAATTGCATGGTGATTGCTGGGGGAGGGGAGGGAGGAAGAAGTGGAGGAGTGTTATAGAGAGGATAACAGACGGAGACTTGACTTGGGGTGGTGAACACAATACAGTGTACAGATAATGTCTTGTAGAATTGTGCACCTTAAACCTGTATAATTTTGTTAACCAGTGTCACCCCAATAAATTCAATAAAAAGTAAAAATTAAAAAGAAAATGTAGGTGTTTAAATTTTTTTAAATTAAAAATATTCCAACTTATCCACTACTTCATCAATACTTATTATTAACATTTTCTTGACGTTAGCTATTGTATGGATATAAAGTGGCATTTCCCTAATCCCAAATGATATTGAACCATCTTTTGTGAAGCATTTGCAGCATTAACATATCTTCTTTAGATAGATTTTTTCCATATATTTCCCATTTTTAAATTGTTTATCTGACTTAGTATTGAATATAAGGGTTTCTTATATATTTTGGATACAAATCACTGATTAGTAACATGATTTGATTTTTTTTTAATTCTGTGAGTTGTCTGTCAACTTTCTTGATGGTGTTTGAAGAAAAAAACTTTTCATGATGACAAAGTCCAGTTTATGTATTTTCCTCTTTCATTGCATTGCTTTCTTATGCCATATTTAAGAAACCATTGCTTAATCAAGGTACAAACCAGAAATAGAATGGAACTTTCTCAACCTGACAAAGGCTATTTATGAAAATTCAACAGCGTACATCATACTTAGTGGTGAAAGACTGAATGCTTTCTCCTTGAGATCAGTACTAAGACAAGTATGTCTACTTTTACCATTTATATTCAACATGGTACTAGAGTTTCTGGTGCGGGCAATGAGGTGAGAAAAAAGAAGTGAAAGACATCAGATTGGAAAGGAAAAGCTAAAACTATCTCTAGTTACCGATGAAATAATCTTACACTATAGAAATTCCTAACTAATCTGGTAAAAGCTATTAGAACTAACAAATGAGTTCGACAAGTTTACAGGACATGAGTCTATATACAAAAACCAATTGTGCTTCTATATACTAGCAATGAACAATCCAAAAATAGAATTAAAAAAAATAAATAACTCCATGTACTAAAAGATCAAGAGGAATAAAATACTTAGGGATAAATTTAACCATAAAAGTGTAAGATATGTGTACTAAAAACTACAAAACATTGTTGAAAGAAATTGAAGATGACCAAAATAAAAAGACATGAAAAAGTATGTATGAGAAGACTAGTATTATTAAAACAGTAATATTCCTTAAAACACAGGAGAATCTAAATCAAATCAACCTTCGGCTAATTTATCTTGTGAGAACAGTGCCTCGTGGCTCACACACTTTCATTTGGATTCATCAAAATAGAGAAAATGTGGCATGTAATAATTCAACAGATTTTTATTGAAAAAGTGAGTTAAAAATTAAATATTTCCTCTTTGCAAGGCTTTTGTCAAATTACTACAGAGAAGCTATTTTATTTTATAAAATCTAAGATGACTTTTAACTATAGATTGCATCTGAATTTCAGGGGAATTAAATTATGATAAAGATTTGCATCTTAGAATCAATAAAATCTGCTTGTATAAGCATGATTCACATATACTATTTTTACCATACTTATCACAAGAGTAGTCATTAAAAAAGATAGCATCTGATGGAGAAGATTAAGGATAGAATAAGTATGAATAAGTATGAACTGAATTTTGAAAATAAGATTTTCATAAGCAGTTACAAAGAGAGAAGTCACAGTGGTAACAGGAACTAGAATAAGGCAAAACATAAAGGAAGGAAAGTCTAGAGCATGTTAAGATAAAAGCAAGAAGGCATTCATAAGGAAAGAAAAATTATATTACAAAGATTAACCTGTCAACAATAAATAATAATGATTTTTTTGAGAATTAGATACTAGGAAATTAGTTATTTAAAAATATTCTGGCCCTGGATGGTGTGGCTCAGTTGGTTGGAGGATCAACCCAAACCTAAAAGTCTACAGTATGATTCTTGGTCAGGGCACATACCTAGCCCTAGTATGTGTCTTGAAGCAACCGAATGATGTTTCTCCCTCACATTGATATTCTCTCTCTGTCTCTCTCTCTGCAATGAAAAAAAAAGTCCTTGGGTGAGCATAAAATAAAGTAAAATAAAATATTATGGGTTTAATATGCCAGTATAGTGTCATTGAAAAAGTATGTCATGAGCCATTAGAAATATAATCAGAAGAACACTAAAGAGCAATATTTAGGAATATTCTATGTAAGGACAAATTGAAGTGGTGAAAGTGATAAAAATAGTTAAGGAAAAAAAATGTGGTGAAAAGTAAAAGGTAAGAACACAACCTTGAGAAATACTTCCACTAAGTGGTAGAAGACAGAAGAAAACCAAAAAGAAAATAAAATAAGGAGAACACACAAACAAAAGTTGGAGACACTTTCAATGTGAGCACCATTATCAAATGTCAGTGATGGTCAGGTTGATGATCAAGAGAGAAGCCATTCACTTTGTAGGTAAAAGACACCAGTAACTTCTGCTGGAGCAATTTCAAGAAGAGAAGAGAACCCACTTTATTTATTTATTTTTTTAGTTGTTGTTCTTGCACAGTTTTCTGTCTTTTACTCCCATCCCAGCTCACTGCCCCAGCCCTCCCCACCTCCCTCCCATTTCCAGCCCCCCTAGTTTTTGTCCATGTGTCCTTTATACTTATTGCTCCACTTTAGAATTAGAGAATCTTACTGAATAAAGAGTGATACCAGAGCCTTACAGAGCACATTTGACTCTTAATGACTTTCTGGCTTTGGGATCAGAGTTCCCCCAGGAAGTGTGATAAAAAAATTTAATAGTGGTGGTGGGGGAAATGCAGACAACTGTAATTGAGCAACAATAAAGTAATTTTTAAAAAAATTTAATGGAAAAGAATGCACAGGACAATAAAATGTCTTCTAAATACCTAGGCAAGCATTTCTCTACTTCAACAAACACTCATACTTGAGAATAAACACAAGAAAAGAAGATAGTCTCATTTCTAAGCAGAGTAACACCTTCAACATATTTTATAGGGAGAAAAAGTCATTTAGTTTTATTTAACATTACTCTGACTAACACAAAGTATAAGTGAATTGCTTTGAAGTTTGAAGGGAAAATGGAAATATCAATATGAAAGAGATAGAATGACAAATGTGTGAGAGAATGCTATAAACTCCAGTACTCAGAAATTAGGAGGAAGAACAAAGGCATGTGGTCTGGGAAGCTGAGAGGTGGTGAGGCATGGAGAGCAGATGTAAGCTGTGTATCATTTCACATTCCTTTGCAGCTTCAGAGAAAAGGAGGGGAGATATGAAAGGATTGGTATGTCATGTGACTAAACCTCCCCTAAACACCAATGGTTAAGAGCAGAAAAAATTCACATAATGCTTTGGAATAAGAAGAAAGCACTTTAATAACAGATTCTAGTTCAGAGAATACATATAAATTCTGAAAGATTGCATAAGAAAGAGAAGACTTGACAGGAACTGACATTGGTTTTGTGAGTTGAAAATTACCTAGAAGGCAAGATACAAGAAAGCTTGTAAATCAGAGCTAGAATTCTTCTGCTCTTGGAATTATAGGTCATGAAAATATTTGATTTATCCAGCCTCTAATGGTGCAGCCTGTCAGGCTAAAGATTACTTACATGAGTTGCTTACAATGAAAAATAATAACCCTATTAAATTTAGAAAGGTTTAAATGCATTTTGTTTTGATAGGATTAGGAAAGTCCTAATATTTTAAAAAAGAAAACTAACATTAATTTTCTGAGGGACCCATTTGCTTTAAATATATTTAAATAACAAAATAACTGCATTTATTTTTAACTAAGAATGTAGGAAAGAGAAAGGAATTTTTAAAAATATTTGCAAGTATTTGATAGATTTTAAAGGGTTGTTATTCCCTATTCTTTATTAATGTACTTAGAGTCTACTAGCAGGGGCTACAAAAAAAATCAATAGAGTATCTACTGCCTTTGCAAAAATCTAAGTTTACTGTCTGTTTTATACATCATTATTGCTTCCTTTTAGGAATTCCAGTGAATTGCTTTGTTGCTTATATTTTATCTGTATATGGTGAAATACAAAGATACTAGAAAATTATATGTATTATAATTATTAAAAATATCAAGGCTACTTAACCCCATGTTTCCTGTCTCTCCATAGTGTCTGTCTGAGTCAGCTGGTAACAAGAGAGCAGAGAAGACAAATACTGGGAAATTGGATTCAGAGTAATCAATGCAAATAGTGCTTTTAGCTCAAGACAACAGTGTTATAATAATTTATTAACTGTCTCCCTGTATTATTTATTTTACTAAGGACTTTTTGTTTTCTAAGTCTACTTATCTGACTAATCAACTTTTCAATTGGGAAATGTTTGTCCCTGAATAAGGACAACTCTTTCAGAGTATCAGCATAATCTAGTTACCTAGAAGGTACTTACAAGTTCAATTATTACACCATGTAGTATTTCTTATCTTATTTTTTTGGACAAACATGCCTAAACACAGAGAAGAATTAATGTACAGGCATTAACTCAAATATTTCTTTGAAGCCTCAAATAATATTTTTAAAAAACTAGTTTCATATTCTGTTCCCATTACACATTTCACTTTATTTTAATACATTCAATTTTTTTAATTTGTATATTTTTTCAGTCAGTTTACATTTAATACCATTCTGCACCAGGTTCAGATGCACAGAAAAGTGGCTGGAAAACCATGTACTCTACTGAGTGACCCCCTGCTGCCCCAAGTACCTACCTGACCCTGTACCCAGCTATCTCGACTTTGTTGACTATATTCCCCATGCTGCAATCCACATCCTTGTGGCTATTCTGCAACTACCAATTGGTACTGCCCAATCCTTCACCTTTTTGAACCAGCTCCTAACCCCCTTCCCTCTGACAGCTGTCAATTTATTCTCTATATCTATGAGTCTCTTTCTATTTTGCTTGTTAGTTTATTTTGTTCATTAGATTCCACATAGAAGTGAAATCATATGGTATTTATCTTCCTCTGATTGCCTTATTTCACTTAGCATAATGTTCTCCAGGTCCATCCATGCTGTCACAAAAGGTAAGATGTCCTTCTTTTTTCACAGTCTAGTATCATTTCATTGTGTAACTATACCATAGCATTTTTATCCACTCATCTACTGACAGACACTTGGGTTGTTTCCACATCTTGGCCATTGTATATAATGCTGCAATGAACATGGGGCCATATAATTTTTCGAATTAGTGTTTCAGGTTTCTTCAGTTATACTCCTAGAAGTGGAATTGCTGGGTCATAAAGCAGTTCCATTTTTAATATTTAGAAAAATCTCCACACTGTTTGAATAGTAGCTATACCAATCTGCCTTCCCACCAACAGTTCTGGGGTTCCCTTTTCTCCACAGAATAGCATAAATGCTCCTAGAAAACATGCCACTTTAATCTACAGTTTCTGGATCTGAGGCTAACAAAGGGGTAAAGCACAAAGGGAACACAGTCTAATTTGAGAACAGATTCCTATATGATCTAATTTATTTTTTTAATAATTTAAATATCAATAGCACAATATACCCAGATTTGATACTTCACTGGAACTTTATGGACTTTCTCTATAATGAAACATTTTTGCAGATGATTACACCAAGTAAAAGAAACCACATGTAAGGAACACATATTGGTCAGAGAGAAGAAAAGCATTCTCTAATTTAAACAATAAATTACATTTTTACACGATAAAAATCTATTAACTTATTAAACTGCCTAAACTCAAAGAAGACATTCAGGAAGTATTTAAAAAGTGAGAACAATGTGCTCCAATCAAATTTGGTCCTAATCTTCTGCTATGAAATGATCACATGGACCTCTCTCCATTGGTTCTTCTGCGGTCTACATACATTTCATAATGAAGGCCATGCAACCTTCCAATATATTAAAGATGTGCAGATTCATCAGGAAAGATTTTAAATCATCAAAACAGATTTTCCTCCCAAACTGATCATTAGTCTCCTTAATCAACTGAGGCTGTTTTTTTTTTTTTGTTTTTGTAGATCTACTAATTATATATATCTAGAAGTCAATGTTCATTGTTTTGAACAAGGAAAAATTATTTATATGAATATAAATATGTATAATATATTATATGGTGTATATATAATATATAAATATATATATAAACATGCATTCCTTAACAATGTAAATGAGATAATTTATTGTACATAATAGGCATTTATTTTATCAGGAGAAAGATTTGTAAGCTATACAATATTAAATTTTAACAAATTCTTTTATTTGGCTTTGAGGTACCTATAGATCCTATGGTTAAAGTTCATTTAAACAAGAGATTTTTAAACAATAGGTTGACAGCCCACGGTTTCATCATTGTTCTTTCCTGCATTCCCTCCTTAGTTTTCTTCTCTCTCTTCCTTTACTTTCTTTCCTATCCCCTCAAACTCCAATAAACTCACTTTCTACTGAGCATTCTCCTCTTTTTCCTTTCCTTCTACTGCTATTGCAAGTCATTTCATTTTCCCCCTCCAGCTCTTAACATCCTGGTCCTGCAGGAAAAAGATGTCATTGGTAGTATTCATTTCAAATTTCCCTACCAGTACACAAACATACCCTTAAATAGCTTTAGTTTTCTTAAACTTTATGTGGAATATTCAATTCTCACTTCAGCGGTTACTTATTTTTTCTTCTATCCAAAATTTTGGAGAGATTATGGTCCAACATACAGCCTGGTAAATAAACCCTAGTCACATACTCTATTCCAGGTGCAGCTCTGATGAGTGGAATCTCATGGAACCTGACCTCAGCAGTGGGGAGATGCTCTCCAGAGAGGTGGAAACAAATGAAAGGACCTAATAAGGTTTTGTCATGTGACACCACCCTGCTATTTTAGTTGCCACTGTTTGCTTCCCTATTTTAATTAGGCAAAAGTAATGAGCCTTTTGTTTTGCAGAATTGCTCTAAAAACTTCTTCAACAGAAGTCCTTCTGGCAAAGTAGCATATGTTAATTCTACATATTCCAAACTCAACCGGCTATCACTAGGAATGGGGTACACGTGGAGCTTTATCTGCTGTTAAGCATTCAATTCCTATTCCCTATCACCTGCAGTAGTATACAGACAACCCCGAAGGCCTTTTATAGTAAAAATCCTCTCATGACACAATCATGTTGAAAATACGAGAATAAAATTGAAATCTTTTAATTCCCACATAATCTTTAGTACTGTTTGAGGATACTATTGTGAGTTAAGAAACGGGCGACATTAACATCCTTAGTTTAGATCTTTATTTTTGTGAACCCCCAGGTTATAAGAACCCCCATCCTAAATTCCAAATTTACATACTAGATTCAATTAAAACAGCCTAGAAACCTTATTGAATGCCAGCTAAACACTCAAGACAAAGGATTTACATCTATCATTTTCTTTTTTCTTTTTCCTTTTTTCCATTTCTGTTTGCCTAAGACACATGACACTTTAAACCATTTAATATTGTACAATCTCATAGTTATTTCATGTAAAACTTTTTCTTCCCCTATTCATTTGTAGCCCAAGGATTACAAAAATTTTAATAATAAATTGCTACTCTGATTTACATTATTGGGTGCTTTGGACTTTAACTCCACACATTCCTGACTGCTGTTTTAGAAGTAATGTTTTCAGGATATCTCCCATTGTAGCTCTGAGCCAATCATTTACAGTTCAAACATCCGACAGTTCAAATGATAATGTCTAAAGTGAATTACAGCTTCAAATAAATTATTGTTGGGATACATTACATTGTAGAAGTAGTATACTCTTACTTTTGATTGCATCTTTTGAAATATTTTCAAGATATTTACTTTCCAAATATTTTTAGGCATTTCAGAGCCTCTTGATTTTTACCATCCCTTCTCAAATATCAATGGACCTACTTACAAAACCAATAAAAGCAGAAACAACCTACCAGCCACACTATTGGTACTCTGGATTATGGCTATAGCTTTCTATTCTATATTCATTAGCCCCTGGGTTATTTTCTCTTATGCTATGACTATTGGGTAATATTGTATTAACTCTATTTTAATAGGTACAAACTGGGTCATTGAGAACTCAGTTAATGGCAATAGAAGAGCTAGAACAAAAATACTATTTTTCTCCATGTTATCTTTGTGCCTGCAGAATCTTCACTTATGTTTTAGAGAACCAGGATGCTTCAAGGTAATGACCCATAAAAGAGAAGCAAAGAACTATCTGATTAAACATAAAGGGATACATTCAGTAGACATCAGACTCTCAAAAATCTCTTCAAATCCTAGGTTATGATCCCCAGTTGGGCAGGTTGGTTTCACTAGCAATTTATGAACACTACCCTCAAACCAATACTACATATCCAGTTTGTTTTTCCCCTCTTCATACCTATAATTTTATACCTTCTTCATTTCCGATATACCTAACTTCCCTTTATCTCCATAACTTAAGTGATCTTGCAGCATTCTTAATCAAGAAAATAAAGCTGCTAGATACAAGATCCTTCATCTCTCCACCATACAAATCCAAGTTCACAATTTCTCTCCTTTTTTCTAATTAAAATAGAGAGCACCTGTAACCTGAACCCCTTCCCCTATGGTCTTTGCAGAGACTTACTTTTGCCAATTATCTCCCTCTGAAGATCTTCAACTTTTAATCCACTACTCTATTTTTGTGTCCCTGCCATCAGCATCAACGCACATCCACATATCTACATGTCTATATCAATATCTATATCTATATATTATTTCTGCAGCTATTTTTCTACCTCTTTTCTTAAAAAGCATGTAGTCCAAGCAAAGCACTATTTACAGTGAGCACCTCCTCTTCATCACTTTTTGTAAATTTTTCAGCCCTCTCTAATGTGAGTTCCACACCACACAATTCATGAGACTCTTCTACTTTTGCTAAGGGTGAAAATTATGTTTTGTTGCCTAACCCGTAGATGTTTTCCAGTCCTTGCTTTATCTGACTTCTTCATTAGTTTCTTAGGTTTGCCATAACAAATTCCCCCAAACTGAGTAACTAATCATGACAGAAATTTATTCATCCACAGTTCAGGAGGCCAAGAGTCCAAAATGAAGGTGTTGGCACAAGGTTGGTTCCTCGTGGCGGATCTGAAGGAGAAACCATCCCATGCCTGTACCTTAGCTTCTAGTGGCCTCCAGAAATCCTTTGTGTTCCTTGACTTGCAAAGGAATCACTCCAATCTCTGTCTTTGTCTTCATATGACTTCTGTTTGCATTTTTGTGCATTTTCTTCTCTTCTTATAAGGATGCCAGTCATTGAATTTAAAGCCCACCCAAATTGTACATGACTTCATCTTTACTTGAATACACCTATAAAGACTCTGTCATATTTGCATGTACAGAGAGACTGGGGTTTCAACATATCTTTTTGGAGAACACAATTCAACTTACTACAACTTAACAGCATTCAACAAATTTGAAGATGTTCTTAAATTATACTTCTACTTTTTGGCTTCCGGCACATTAAACTCACCTGATTTTTCTTCCTGACTACCCTCTAGTCTTGTTTAGGTGTTCATTTTTCCTCTACCCAACATCTATATTTCTTGAGACCAGAGTTCCACTCTGGGCCATTTCTGTTCTCCATCTATAATTACATCCTAGGCAATCACATCTAACTCAAAATTGGAAAAGACCTCAAATTTCTATTTTTATCCAGATATCTCTTCTAAGCTTCAGACTAGTCTTTCAATCTACCTATATGGATGCCATCTCCAGTCAATGATTCACATTTCTAACAGTGTATCTAAAACTAACCTCTGCTTTTCTACTTTTTCTCTCTCATTTCTTTGATTTCCCAATAAATTAAACTTCCATTCACTCAGGGATTTTAATGACAGAAACCTTGGAAATATTGACTTTTCCCCTTTCCTTAGTAGTTTTCCCAATCCATCACAAGTAATTACCAGGATATGTTGCTCAAACTTTTGATTTGTATTTCAATTCCATTCACCTCACATCATTTCCCTGGCATAAATTCAGTTCAAATCTCAAATATTTATTATTTGGAAAATGGAAAAGCCTTGATAAATAATTTTGCTTTCTACATTTTTATGACCTTACAATTTATTTTTCTACAACAATGAGCTTAAATTTAAAAAATATATCAAAACATTTAACAAGGCTGGTGAAAAATCTTTCCAGAGCTTTTCAGTGCATGTGGAATAAAATCCCAAGTATTCAATTTCTCACCAATTTCCAAGACTTCCTCAGAATATTCTGAAATCTTTCCTCAAAAATGCCACTTATATAGATCCTCCAACACACCATTCACACAATCTGGGACATTCTTTTTCTTCATACTTCATCTCCTGACCTTGTCTTACATCTTCCAGCTTTAAATTAAACATTATTTCCTTAATGATGTATTTTCTAATAATGAAAGTACTACCCTTATAAAATTAGTCCTTCTGTTGTATTCTCTCATATAATCCAATCTTCCTCAGACTATGTACAGTAATTTGTAATTACTATATGTTTATGTATTTTAAACTAGATTTGTTCTAAAGTTATAATGGTTAAATATTAAGACAAAAGCTTCGATTAGATTACAAATCAAAATAACAAAATCCTAACCTTGACCCTACCATTAAATAACTTGAACAGGATGCTTCATTGGTTGGGTTCTCATTGTTCTCAACTGAAAAAATAAAAGATTTATTTGGAGAAAGTGGCCTCCAAAATTTTACTGTGACTCAAAAATTCAGCCATTCTATGACTCTATAAAAATACTCTCAAATTTAAGAAATAATCAGCCAACCCTAAGATATAAAACAACCTGAGAAGGCTGCTACTTGTGCTGGGCTTAGAGATTCCCAGGCTAAGCCAAGCTGTGAATTTAGTTAGGGTGGCTGCTGCTGGTGCTGGGCCTGGGGCTGGCTGAGTTCAGCTGTTGCTTGTTTGGGAGGATTTAGGAAGTTTTGCAGTATGAGCCATGACCAGCCTTTCCTATGGACAAGCAGCTTGAGTGGTCCCGTAAGTTGGGTGGGGCAGAGTCTCTGGGGTCTCCAAGGAGGTCAAACAGTGTTAGCCATGTCGATGGACTCTCAGATATGGCACCAGCTTGCCAGCTCTGTGGCTCGGACTGGATGGACGTGGTTTCTTTAATTACATAGCTGGCAGACTTCCATTCAACTCAATTTCGGATAGTTCTGAGTGGTGTCATTCTATATTTTAGTTGTAATTTTGATTTGGCTGTGCAAAGACATAAGCCATGTCTGCCTATGCTGCCACCTTGGCTGGCAGAAGTCCTTGGCTGCATACTGGGCACTTGGTGGTGGGCATCTCCCCAGGACAGGTATAAGGGGCTCCTCTACCACATCTCCATGGGATGCTGGTGCTGCTCCACCTGTTCGGCCAGGGCTGTCTAGGGAGTCCCAAGGGACAGATCATCACCATGAGGCCTCTGGGGTCTCCCCAGAGGGTCAGCTCACCCATGTCAGCCACATGGGTAAAACCCCAGAAAGAAAAGGGGGTTTCTGAAATGAAAACACCACTCAGTCTTCTCAATTGGGTCTGCAGCCAGGACTGAGGGTCCAGCAGGGGTCACTGATCCCATTACCAAACTTATCAGGGAGCAGTGAAGATGCCCCACATGTCCCACAAGAAGACAATGGGGCTGCAGCCTGGGCGGCGGGACCAAGCCAGCAGAGGAGCAGATCTTGGAGACTTTAGCTCACTGCTGCCCAATGCCCTGGCCTGTCCCTTCCAGTCTTGAATTCATTCCAGCTGCACATCTATTAATGGAACTTATTTTTGTTCATTTTGATTTAGAGAACAAAATTTTGCTTTTAGTGATCAGCAAAGTCAATATCTTTATAACATGTGCAATTGTGTTATATTTCTAATAATATGAATTTTAAAGTATAAGGATATTGTTGCTAAATAAAAGATGAAGAACTGTATTTTCATATCTGTTTCGAGAGGGTATTTCTCACCACACTCTCCATTCTTTGCCTCTAAAACATACACTAATTTAAAGACAGCATGGATGGACCTGGAGAGCATTATGCTAAATGAAATAAGCCAGTCAGAGAAAAAAGTACATATGATTTCACTCATATCTTGAATTTGAACAAAAGAAACTAACAAAATAGAAACAGACTTATAAATAGAGAACAGACTGACAGCTGTCAGAGGGGATGGGGGTTGTGAGGCTTGGTGAAAATGGCAAAGGGATTAAGCAAAAAAAAAAAAAAAACCCTCATAGACGCATCACAGACGCAGACATCAGTATGGTGATTACAGGAGGGAAAAGTGGGCAGGGGGAGGTAGAAGAGGGTAAAGAGGGGATAAAGGGTGATGGAAGAAGACTTGACAGGGTAGTGAACATACAATATCATATGCAGATGATATATTATAGAATTTTACACCTGAATCCTATAGAACTTTATTAACAATTATCACTCCAATGAATTCCATAAAAAAGAAAAAGAAAATAAATGTATTATATCCTAATCTTTTATCAATGTCCTTTTTTTAATTTTAAATTTTAATTATTACCTACCACACCTTATTAACACTTATGTAAATCTCTTATTTTAGAAATATACATTTATGCACCTTGTCCACTGGTTTGTCAATGTGAATAAGATAGATATTACCAAAAAAGAAAAACAAATGTAAAAGGAAAGGAGAAATTTTATTTGGTTGCTATATGTGAGAAAAGAAATTGATTACACATTCCTCTTTATTTAAGAGATATATCAGTACATAGAGTTAGAGTCTGTTCTCATTTAGTCTTTTCATTTGTGGTACTCCATATTACATGAGAGCACATCTATTTGAATCTCTTTAATATTCATGATCCTCTCACCAGCCTAAGCAAAAGAGCTAAAGCATTTGATAGCAATCTGAAGAACTTGATTAACAATGTACTAATCATCAGTACCATTGACCTGATTCAAAAATGTTTTCAATTCATCCATCACTTTTATAACCAAAGATGATTGCATTACTTTACCATTTTTTATTTAAATAAAACCACATGAGCTGAAAATATCCAACTATTTCTACTAAGTGAACCTTTCAATAATTGTTATTTAAAACTAAGTTTTAAAGTGATCTATAATAACCAACGAGTACTTGAACATAGGAAACCCTAGAGCACAAGTGGTCTGCAGTAAAATCAATTCACTGACTTCACATCACTAAATGTTAACTTGTGCCAAGGAATTAATTTTGCAATAAATTGTTATTGTTGTTAAAAATCCAGCTAAAGGATATTACTAGGAGTAATTATCCATACATTAAAATGCACTGAATATAGAGCGCAAACTATAATTACTTCCAAAATTGCTTATCATTCAAATGTTAATTTTGAGGATTTCATATTTATAGCCATAACTTCTTTAAAAACTCAATAATATATTTTAATATATCATAAGAATATACTACTGTAACAGTAAATTTAATAATAACTTAAAATATAAACATACACTAATATATCACTTTTGGACTCCACTATGAATTATCAGCATTACTTTAATATGATATAGTGCTCTAGAGGTGAAAAAATATTGCCTTTGTGTTAAAATATCACTGAGAACTGAGTTTATTAGTAAGCATGTGTAATATTATATATTTTTAGAAATAAATAGCCCTCTGAAATTTAATGTATAAAAATAGCAATATCATTCTCCAGATTAAAACATATCTCTATATTAATTGGTCCAAAGGGATAGTTTTTCCGTTTCCTATGCACATGCTCTTCCGCATTTGCAAGCACCAAACTACATTTAAATGTCATATTGAGTAGCACACCTGTTGCAAAGTGATTTTGCATTACTTCAAAATATTTTCATGCTCCACTTTGTTTTCCTGAAATTTGATCATATGGACAGTTTAGACATTATTTAATATATTTAGAATATCATATGTTTAAATTATTACTTAGAGTGGCAAACCATTGGGAATAGTAATGTAAGAGATTCCAATTTGTTTAAAAGTATATTCTAGCTTTGAGTGTGAGAGTCTAATTTTTCAAAAAATTATTTTATGGATACTTTGGCAGAGACTACACTCATGTGATTGTGTGAAAGTGAAGAGAATGAGATACTTAGTGGAGCAGATAACGTCTCTGTGCTCTGAGGGCCTGGCATTTCTGGGAATCATGCCCCTTCAGTGCATACAAACACATCTTAAGAAATCAAATATACCAAATTTAAATAATTACTGTTAAGGTTATTTTCTTCTTACTTCCAATACAGTTATTTAAAAGAAAAATCTCATGAGAAATTTTTTATTCGATTAATTTTAGCTATTAATAACAAAATATTTTCCATGTATAATTAAGTAGTAGGAGTCATTTCAATAACAAATACTGTATGCCAGTATTTACTGTACATAAAACAATATATCTTTTTAATTCCCAGAAGCATAAAAATCTTGTGGACTAGTTAAATAATCTACACTAGGATTCATTTCTTGATGTAGTTAGATCTGTCATATAATTTTTTTTAATATTCTTATTGAAAAGTATGACTTCTACCTTGGAGGAAATTTTCAAGAAAAAAAACACTGCCCATCCGAAAAAAGCAAAAATAAATATAATGAAAGCATTAGGACTATATTCCATAACTTAAAATTAAATAAAGGTGGATAACTGGATATTTCAGATATGACAGTAGATAAATTTCTTTTTTGTTTTCCACATTGTTTTATCTGTACTAATTAAAGATGTGTCAAAGAAATATATTAAAATTTTATGCAAGTAACTCAGTAAAGTCTTAATATTTTCCTATGATTAGACTATGGTATCATTGCTATGTGGAAATAGTGATACCAAATAAAAATGTTTTGACAAAATGTCTTTTTACATGAATGAATTTGGAAAATAAAGACAAAATATTTTGTGATTCCCCTAAATAATAAAACAGTCAGCAATCTAAGCCTCCTTGGTTGTCCCAAAATGATTAATCTAAGCCCACGATTAATAACTGTTTTGTGGATGATGAACTAAAGTATAAATATGCAATAAGTGTATATGGTATAAAAAGTTCCCAATGCTACTTGTAAAAATTTCTGCAAAGAGACTGCCATTGAATTGCCCTCTTCGTCAACTTATTTATTGTACTAACTACATGGAATAGAAAACTAAAAATCTAGATGATTAAAAAAAGAAAAATGAAATTACAAATAAATTTTTATGTTTATTTTTTAATTTTTAATTTTAATTGTTATTCTTGAACAGTTTTCTGCCTTTTACTCCCATCCCAGCCCACCACCCAAACACTCCCCACCTCCCACCCATATCCACCCCCCCTAGTTTTTGTCCATGTGTCTTTCATACTTGTTGCTCCAAACCCTTCCCCTTTTCCCCTGAAATTCCCTCCCCTCTCCTCTCTGGTGACTGTCAGTCTGTTCTCAATTTCAGTGTCTTTGGTTATATTATGCTTGTTTGTTTGTTTTGTTGATTAGGTTCCTGTTAAAGGTGAGATCATATGGTATTTGTCCAAAAGCACAAATAATTTTATCAGAATCATCCATTCTCAATGATTAAGAAGTTGGTCAAGGCTAAAATGGAAAGTTGGGTTTCCAACAAGTAAACCACTATTCATTTTTCTTTTACTTTCAAAATGTTTGGAAGCACAAATACACACAAGATATGCATGTGTATATGTAAATGAGCATTAACAAGAAGACTAGCTCCCTGACTGGTGTGGCTCAGTGGATTGAGCACCAGCCTGTTAACCAAAGGGTCACTGGTTCGATTCCCAGTCAAGGCACATGCCTGGGTTTCGGGTCAAGTCCCCAGTAGGGAGCACATGACATGCAACCACACAGTGATGTTCTCTCCCCTTCTTTCTCCTTTACTTCTCCCTCTTTAAAAATTAGTAAATAAAATCTTTAAAAATAAAACTGTTCTCGCCCCTTCTTTCTCCTTTACTTCTCCCTCTTTAAAAATTAGTAAATAAAATCTTTAAAAATAAAACAAAAAACTAGCATTCTTTTTTTACATAAAAGGATGGAAACCATCTAGCCTAATGCTGGACATGAACTGCTATCACATGCAACTTGGTTATGCCTTATAAGTTTCCTCTGGCCTCATAGTAAAAAACAGACCAAAATAAGACTTTGAAGAAAACAAGCCAGAAAAGGAAATATAAAATGATTCAAAGGTTACCTACATGGTGCTAAGAGCAAATATTGGCACAAAATGAAATATAACTTGATCTCCATGGGGATGGGGAATAATATATGCAGCAATTTCTGTAATTATTACTTGTCTTGGAACTTTTTATAAGCTACTTTAGATAATAATTTAAATTATTTTTCTGATGAGGCACAAAGGTAATCTATAACTCTGAGCTGAACTAGAACATTTAACAGGTTTAATGGGAGACTGAAAAACTTTCTGGTCTGCACCTGTAGTTGATACCTACATTACACTTAAAGTTATGATTAATAGAGTCCATTTGTAATCACTAAAACAACCTTCTATAAATTGAAATTTTTAGTTTCAAATAGCTTTGGGGGCATTCAGGTAAATACAGCATGAGTTTATAATTAGCCTGACATTTCTAGACACAATTAACTTGCAGATTTAAATACTTGATTTACATATATAAATATCATTCAGCACTGACAATTCTTAATCTACCTTTGGAAAATGTAGCTTCATCATAAGTCATTCTTTGGTGGATATTCATTTAACTCTCCTTATAGCTACACACACATATTTGTGACATTCAGGAGATCTTTTCTGAATCATTAAAAAAATTGCTAAGCAATAGGTTTCCTGGTCTAGTAGTCTCACAGATTTTATGTGACTTTAAGATATAAATATAAGCCCTTGAAATCTCCTAAAAACTATCAAATTAATTTTATTTTGTAAATTTCTTTTGCACATTCTCTAATATCTTTTCATGTTCTTAGCAAGCATGCACTTTTCACTAGTTTATATGTTAGATGTTAGATGTTTGAATATTTGCCAATATTCAAAACCTAAATATTGGAAGTCACTTGTGAAGTTATTTTTAATATGGTACTAGAAAATAAAGATATTAAAATATCTTTATCAAAAAGATAAAGGTCTCTTTACCTTTATCTTTTCAAAATCAAAATTATGGTCTCTATTCAATCCTAGAATATACATTTATTTAATGAACTAAATATTTTTCATGGAAATAGATGTTATTTTCTACATGTGACTTTGCCAACTGTCTCACATTATTTACTGTCATATTTGCATATACTTCTTTTGTTAAATGTTCAAAGTATATATGGCAACAACCTATCTGTAAAGTGAATGAGTCAGAAAAAGGAAAGGATCAGAAATAAACCACAGAAATAAAACTCCAATTTATATGAATGAATATATGAAGTAAACACTCAGTCACTGATACCCAAAAAATGCATCTCTTTAGACAGCTATTGTGTATAAGACATTTATTTCCCATTATTTTAAGAAAGTGTTGCTTAAATGGGGGTATTTTTGTGCCATAAAATGTTTAAATTGAATAGATTTAATTTTACGTCCAGTCAAATGTGTAGTTGTCAAGCATTTAATGCTGAAATGCATTGCCCTAAGAAACTGTATTTTAAAGCTGTTTGCCTTTTAAATTCTAGCAGTGTATATCTATTTGTCTAGCCGCCATCAAGGAGACTATTGTAGCTGGAGGCGTCAGTAGGAAGACAACTAAAGGGCTACATCATGTCAAACTCTCAAGTAGGAATTATTGCCCTTTTTGCCTCAGTTCCCAGATGTATTATGTCACCAAATCACATCACAGTGTAATCAAAGATGAATAAAATATTTTTTCTTTACCTTAAATGCTTTTTCTGTCAATTACAATCAAAGGACATGATTTCAGGTCTGTCACTTTATGAGGCTCTTTTTAACTGATGACTAAAGCTGTAATCTACTAAATATAAAATGAATCAGAAAAGTCTTAGAATGATTTTGCTATTAAAAAGAAGAATGTTTTTTCTCCCACAGGGGACAGAAAAGTAATTGGTATTTAAAGAATGAAATCAAAGATTTTTTTTTACAAGATCCCTTTGGTTTTGGTTTGGTTTTCTTTCTTTTACGCTTTCCTATTCCTGCCTTGATTCTAAACCTTCAGTTGCAACACTGGTCTTTTTTTTTTTTTTTTTTTTTTTGAGGATAATACACATAGCACTCTAATCCAAACTATATAGCTTTTTGTAAATATTTTATTAGCCTCTTCTTTTCATATGTCCAAAACTTTTTTGTCATATTACTGCCCATTTGGTACCCTGTAATATTAGTGGTAATTTTGCTATAACTCTAACTTCTAGGCAGTTTTCTGGCTTGATTATATTATTAACCATAATCAAAAACATTTTCCAAGAATGATTTTAGCTTGGTAGTAGGGATTGCTTCCTTTGATCTTCTTCGCATTATTTTATGATACGTTGCTCCTCATTTACACTACAAATGCTGGCAAAAATGAAAGTGGTATCTCTGCTAGCATACCTGATAAAACAAAATAACTGGCTCCGCAGTCTCTGCCAGTGTCTTTTATTGGTGAAATGCAGGTTGTTTATAACGGACGAGAGAGGCTTAAAATGTAAATGTTGGCCATTGTGAGAAGCTTTATAGAACTTGTTGTGAACTTCTGACTCTAAACTCAATTACATTTTTTCTTATTTCTATATTTAATATTTAGGTGTATATTTGTGCATTTAAGACACCTCCTCATGTGTCACACCAAATATTATTCCTGGGTGCTCATATAAAACGCTCCTAGGAAATGTAAGATATAGATGCAATGTATACAATCTTAATTTATTACACCCAGAATTTTTCATAAACATCCCCTTTATCCTTCCTCACTATTTATTCACCAAAGTGAGAAATATGTAGTTCCCTGTGTTGCCATGTTGTCTTAAGAGGTTTCCATTTCTTTATGGTGGGAGAGAGGAAATAACAAGACACTTGTTATCCAGTATTTTTCTGTCATTCAGCACATGTGTGCATGCACACACATACAGAAGCAGAAATACCATATTGAGAAAAAAGTTTGGAATCAAGCACTGCAAAAATCTGTAATAAATACAAATATTAAGTGTCATATTTTATTACAGATGCCACTGCTTCAAATCGGTTAAAACAATACATCAGACGCAGCAATAAACCCACGTGTCCCGTAAGTACTTTGGCAAATGACAGATTGCTTAATGCATCACAAAAGAAATCTCTGAAAGAGAGACATACACAGGGCTCTGCTTATGATTTTGTCATTGGTTATGTGATCTTGAAGTTTACTGTAACATTTTCAGTTTTCATGTACATGCCCCTAAAACATGATGAGTATTAGACTAGTTAGCAGTCCCAACTGTTCCAGAAGCTAAAGAAATCATACAACATTAGATTCACCAAAAAACTTACACATAATCTGGCGTGATCCCTGTTGTCAATTCACAAATGAAGAATAAAGGGACAGGATTCATGACGCAAGGCAGAAGAAAGCCATTGCTAAGCAATTCTACGTCAAGGATTCTCTGAACCAAAATGACTGAAAACAGTAGCATCAAGCTTTGCACCTAAATTAAGGTGTCTAGACAAATAAACATGACTAACTTTTTAAAAAATCTTAAATACATAACTAGTATCTAAATATATTATTATTGAAAACAAAACCTTTCATAAGGCTAAACTCCCTTGAATTACCAAATCACATTTCAATCTTCTTTACTGAACTCAATGCCACCAGAACAAAGAAAAAATACTGCATCAGAATAGTTTGTTTTCTTTCAAAATTTGTATGTGTGAATGTATGTATGTATCTATGCGTGTGTGTGTGTGTGTACATCCCCTGTGGGGAAAATTTTACTATTTGCAATGGACCTTAAATATCATCACAAAATCAGAAAATCCTAACAATGGGCTGAATCCTAACATCATGTATACGGCCTGATGATAAACAGGAAATTTTTGATAACCATATAAACAAAAGTAGTCTTCTTACATGTGAACATATTGTTCTCTAAACTACTGGATTCAAATCCTTTTTAAATACATTTTAGTGCTAGGACTTTTAAAAATTGTTTAAACTCTGAGAACCCATCTTTCCCTATATATAGTGAAAGTAATAAGTAATATTATCCTCACCATTGAGTTCCTTTGAGAATTAAATAAAATTAAATACCCAGGACAGTGCTTGGAACATAATATTTACTTGTAATATGGCATATATATATATATAATTGCAATTAATTATTTCTTCCCACAGAAATGTTGGCTACTGGAGGAATAAAGAGACAGTTCATTGTGTTATTCTCACGATTTTGCACAGTCCAGGTAACATTTTGTGGGCATACAAAAACGTTTGATTGGTTGGCTGCCTGGATGAATGCATGGATTAGCAAATGTGTATACAAGTCAAGTGAAGAGGGGAACTAGCAATTGTTTGGTAAATTTATCAAGTGATGCTTAATCAATATTTCCAAGCTTTCATTCTTCCTCAATATCATCGAATGATTTTTGCCATGTTACGGATTTTATACATCAGTGCTTCCCAAACTTTATTCCACCAGATGACAGAGTCACTTGGGTTTACTCACCAGGCTGCTTGCTCAATAGCAGAAGTGAGTGAAGAAGAAAGAACCATCACTGTCCTAAATGTACCCAGGGCCCCAGTGACCTCAGGAAATCATTGCTAACCAATCATAGCACATCAGCCTCACAAATGGAGCAGGAGGCTCTGAAAACTGATTCATCTATTATTTATTAAAATGACTTTAAATATTATATTTAGAGTTAATCTTATCCTAAGTACTAGAATCTGTGAAATCACAGGTATTATGATCTAGTTTTTGTTAGTCAGTACCAAGCAACAAACAAGCTTAATATTCTTGGTGGTTTAATACACATGAATTTATTACTTGTGTTGCATGTCCACAGAGGGCTGGAATGTCCTGCAGAGCCTCTGATTCATGCTGACCTCACTCAGGGACTGAGGCGGAAGGAGCCTCCTCCATCTGGAATACCCCTGATCACTGTGTTAGCAGGAAGACACTGTGGTGAATTGTATGTTCATTAGGAAAGACTTCTGCCCCAACTTTCACTGGACACAGCAGCTTCATGGACATGAGAAACATCAAGGCTGTGAGGAAATGCAGTCTTAACTATGTGCCTGACAGGAGGGGACTGAAATACTGACAAACAGCCTTAATGATTGCTCTTTATTTCCTTTTATTTTCTTCTTTGAATATGATAGAGGCCTTATGTAAGGGATTATGTATAAATGTTAGCCTATCAAAGCTAATAAAATCATTTTTATAAAAGATATTCAGAATATAATAATGCTATTTCAGCCACTAATATAGAGGCAGAGAAATGTTGAAGTAACTTTGTAATAAGATTTGGGGCTTTATTTGCAATGTCAATATTGTACCTGGATTAGATTTGCTTTTCAGTGTTTTTACCCAACTATTATCTACAAACTCTAAATTAGATTTTCAAGAGTCCAAGACATCTTCAACACAATTGTGCATAAAAGCACACACCCGTTTCTTAAAGATTTTGTAACTTCTTTAGCCAAGTGTGGGTTCACGCAAGCAAAAGCACACTGTTGCTCCCAATGCATTTCACTGAGCACACCATATCTCCAAGTGGCAGATGCAGCTGTCCCATGGACTCAGGGCGGGCATAGCACAATCACAGCCTTTTCACTGTTTTAACCAGGACATTGTCACCAGTCCTACAATGACCCCACCTTAAAGAACCAGCATGCTATATTGAAGTAATTATTTAGTGTTGGTCAGAGTATTCTGACTGGTTAATAAAGTACAATTAAACTGACAAAGCCATATAGGTTGTGGGTAAACAAATGAATACTATACAAATTTATTTAGACAAAAAATTATTATAAGTAGAAATGAGTTAGGATACTGTCTGCAGCTATTTTTAAAAAAAGGATCCAAATAGGTACTGGCACAGCATCACATTGCAAAATATCCAGATATTTTATTGAATGTTTTGCTTTTCCTTTGGATGTCTTAATGCTTCCCCATCTTGTTCTGTAGAAATTACATAAAAATAGCACATTCTCTCCCACATACAGTGTCTGCACTGACAGGTGGCAGGTGGGAAGACAACTCTAAAAGCAATGTGCCCCTCTATTTCTGAATGTCCTGTAGCATACCTTGATGATACACAGTATGATACAAGAAATGTGCCCTAAATCTTCAATATGGCAGCTGATCTCCATTTCATACACAAAGCAGATATGAAACATGGAGACCCGATGGAACACATATCCTTCAACCTGGTAAATGGAGCTAGATTAACAAAAATATTTTAAAACAGCCAATAATTATAAAAGAATTGCTTGCCATTGCATAATTATTTAATAAACCATAAAACATACAACTGTTATTCAGTCACAGAGGCCCTCTTCACGCTGCACCATATGGCTAATGGCTTCGATCGCGCATCACACCATACTGAGAATTCCTTCTCATCATACTGTATTGGCTACAGACTCAGTTTGTGGCTAATGCATGTGTTACCCTTTCGCTGCATGTTTATTTTATGAGAATGCGGCATCTGTTTTGGTGTTGATTCTGAAATGATAAACTACTATTTTTAAAACTTAACTAGTAAATTACCTCAATATTAATTTTCCAAGATGGATTTTTAAATATAATTTTTGTTATCTTTTCCCCAGTTGTAACTCCAAACTCTGGTCATTTGCATTTTGATAAATGTCAACAATGGAAGTCTACATTTACTTTAGTGTCAATGGTAAGTATAAAAATCGAAAGTAAATTATCTATGGGCATCATTTGAGAACATTTAACTGGGAGATTTCTTCCCAGCATGTACTGCAGCGTGGTGACAGCAAGGCTCCAGGAGTCCTACATCATTTAGTTCCAGAAACTCTATCCTTCACATTCAGTCTCCAAGAGCACCTCAGTGAGCCTAACACAGCATCTTTTTACTGAACATCACCACATGTTGGGGTCTTCCAGATACCTATATGTCTTCAACATATTCTTCACTGAGTGAACATTACCTGAGTAATATATATTTTTGTTTTTGAGGATAAACATTTTTAAATAGCAGAGTGAAATGTTGCAAAATTAACTTATCAATTTAATTTTCAAACATCAGACCCACTACTTGCTCAATTTATTCAGATTTGACAAGCATGTAAACTGAGTTTTTTTAACTTTCCAGACCAGATGTTTTGGCACTGGCTTTAGATTCAGAAATGATGTGGACGAGAGGGGCGAAATTATCCTTGGGACTAAGGAGCTTAGCCATTCTATCTGAACAATAAAAAACACAAAGTAAAAAGCTAATGATCAGCACCACACTTCTGGAAATAAAGGGAATGTAAGAATGTACATACATTTTGTTTGATTTGAGTTTTTTTTAAAAGATATAGTTTCAATTTTATATTAGGAAAGCCCATTTCTGATTGACATATTTTCTGTTTCTAAACATTGACAATGTTGCAAGTTAGAAAAAAATATTTACCCTCTTGGAATTTGATGATGGCAGATATGTTGATGGCAGAAATTAGCATGACTGGTGCTGAGCAGAAAATCAAGATGATTACTCCTAACACATCCCAGCTTTTAAAAACCCAATGTGTTCATTTTGTATTTCAGCCAACATTTTAATTTATTTTATTTTATTAGTTTCTTTTACTTTTTATTGAATTTATTGGGATAATACTGGTTAACAAAATTATACAGGTTTCAGGTGCACAATTCTACAACACATCATCTGTACCCTATATAGTGTGCTCACTACCCTAAATCTTCTACTGTATTTCAAGGGTGAGTGGAATAAATGAATGTTTTCCTTGTTAAAAGAGGACTTATTTAACAAAGAGACAAATTTGGATACTGCTTTAGTTTGAGTTATAAGGTCCATATTCATTTTTAAAAATCACATATAAAATAATGGAATTAAATGGACAAAGGTCTCTTAAATTAGAAAGCAAAATAATGCTAATATAGTATTCCCTGATGCAACAGAGCATTCTGACTGGGGACACCTAATTGCTGGGTAAAAATTACATTCATTTGTGTGTTTCTTTATAGTCAGTCCTAGAATTCCAGTGAAACCTGGTTCACTCTCAGTTATTACATTTCAGGAAGTCTTTGGAATTAATAGTTGAGTAGGTTTTAAATTTCAGTTTAAAAAAATAAAAATCACAAAAGCGCAAATATTTTCTAACTGTCCAAACTGCCAATTAAAGAAGCATTCATGTTTTTCATAACTGATTTAATCTATTTCTACATGACTTTTCTTACAAAAAAAATGCCTCTCCATACTGGAAAAAAATAAAAATAAACTTTTTTCCAATATAATCAGCTTTGTTAGATATAACACATCCTGCTTAATGTGTAGATTGGCAGTGGGGAAATCATTTGTTTTAAGACTATGATCCCTATTTTTGTGAAGCTTTGTTGCTTCCTTTTTCACCAAGCTATGAACCCAGTTACATTTTTTTAAGTAGCCAATGATAAGTATTATAAGTGTTGCATTTATCTGGTGTCAACTTTCTCCCTTGTTATTTGCTTAAAGGAATGAAGAAAATCTTTGTTTTATTCTCTTCCCTCCACCCCTTCCCCACAGTGAGCAAGAAGAGAGCTTGCAAATATCACATAAAAAGGAAAGTTTGGGTAATGTCATCAGAGATTATTTGCTTGCTCTGGTATTTTTTTGCTTTACAGAGACTAAAAATAAATTTCTGTTGTGTTTAAAGAAGCATGTTTAACTACCATAGTCCCTAACACTTAACTGGGTTACAAAGATTTGTGAGGTCTGGCTTCTTGGCATCATATAGTTTCATGACAACTGATCCTATAGAGATGCCAGGTGTGCAAGGGCACCAGGATGCCCATAGTAAATTAGTTGTTTCAATGCAACTGAGAGTACCCTGGTGCCCATGAAGTGTTAATTCACTTCACATGAGTGAACAGTCTACTTCCAGACAGCAGTTTCCCCACCTGGGCTCACTATAGAGTTGGTCCATCATTAATAAAGCTTTAGCTCTCCAAAGGGTCCTACTTTTGATGCACCATTTTCAGAGTCATTGTCTTATTGTTTGGTGCATTGATATCATGATTTTTTTTCTTTTAACTCATTAGAGAATTAGGACTCATTTCAATAAAAACATTTATTCATTGGTAACATTAGAAAATTTCACAATTGTTTGGTCACCTCTTATTCTTCTACAGGTTTTCTCAGACATTTCCAACAAATAACACTTGGGGAAAGAACTGACTCAATATGCAAACTCTCCACTGACTACTGTACACAAACTCACAAAAAGAAAAAACTACTGAGCTTTAATAGCTTGGTAATAAGTTTTTTTAATTGGCCTACTCTACTTTGGTGTATTCTGTGTTACCTTTTGCGTATTTTATCCAGAGGTCATGCTGTGATATTGCCTCAATGAAACAAAAACAGGGAAATACACAGCCTGGGTATGTATAAAATAAAACAATTAGCACTTCCTTCTCCTGATGATTTTGTTCTTTATAGAACTAATGAGATTTTTGAAAAAGACACTAGGAAAATCAAAGTTAGAATAAAAAAATCTTTTATTATTATAAATTATCTCACATTTTTGCAAACGCACTCCTATTTCTTCATCCTCATTCCTTAATCGTGCAATTAAAATATGTTATAATGACATGACCAGTGTGGTTCAGTTGGTTGGGCATCATTCCACAAAGCTAAAGGTTGCCTGGTCATCTCCAGTCAGGGCACATGCCTGGACTGTGGGCTCAGTCCCGAGTCACGGCACATACAAGAGGCATCCAACCAATCTTTCTCTCACATCAATGTTTTTCTCCCTCTCTTTCTACCTCCCTTTCCCTCTTTCTTAAAAAATAATATGCAAGTATATATTATTACTATATTTTAACAATAATACTTATATTAAAAAGCTACATTTTCCTATGATGTTTTGAGTCAATAACAAGTTTTGTTTTTTTGTTTTTTTGTTTTTTTTTGGTTAGTGTTTTAGAGAAAATTTTATATTCTCAAGAGCTGACAACCAAGCCAACAGGTTAAAACAATGTTAGCATACAAATTCTTCAGTGGGTATTAAATTTAGAAAAATGACATTTTCTGTCCACCTCAATTAGAGAAGCTATTTTGTATAATAGAGTATTCTGCCAGGTAATGTACCGTATATTCTATTTGAGGTTGCACCATATTTTATCTACTTGCATATAGCTGTGAATATAGCTACAGTGCACATTCATTCTTTCAGAGAGATATATATTTGCAAGGACAGTATGAAATGGGGAAAATGCAAAATCTCTCTGAGATGGAGAAGATACCCTACTGTGAGGAACGTGAGAATGGAAATATATGAGGTGTGACAATAAAGTAATGAAACTAATTTACTTGTGTGGTTCATAAACTAGCTCTAAACTCACTTCCATGAATGGAGTTCCAAAAATGCTCTGAGCAGTGGCAACCCTACAGAAATCATCATAACAGCTTCCCAAGTCCAGGGCAAAAGGTGCAGCACACATTTGGATATTAATATTTGCATATGTTTGTGGAAAATATACCCTCTTAAAAGTCTCATTTAATGAAATCATTTTGGAGCTAATCTTTCTGAAATTCCATGGCAAACCCATCATAAAGTTCTTTGAAATGCTTTAAAGCTTCAAGTATCCTTCACACAATTATTCACATAGTGTATATAGCATTTTGTAACATTCTGGTGAGGTTGCATAAAAGGATGTGCTTGTTCTTTTTTATCTAACCTGAATACCAGGAGTACAAATAGTTATTTTCTGTAAAACATTTTAAGTAACTTGAGAAGGAAATGGAATAGTATCCATCAAGAAGTATCAATGGACCAAGAAGAATCCTAGTATGTATGGTTTTCAAACAAGAACTACACATGAGGAAAAAGAAAATAACATCTCCATCCTGATTCTTATTTATGTTCTGAAGTACTTCAACTAAATTGTATATTAAAAATTCAAAGTATTATTTCATAGCTCCTTTAAATTTTATGAGCTAAACCTTAAATCATAACTGATACTGATCTAACTGGGAAAGCAGACATTAAACATTTTTTTTTAAATCCTAACCCAAGGATACGTTCACTGACCTCAGAGAGAGGAAAGGGGAGAGAGAGGGAGGAACATTGATTTAAGACAGAAACATCGATCGGCCATCTCCTGTACACACCACAACCTGGGGATAAAATCCTAAACCTTTTGTTGTATGGGATGATGCTCTAACCAACTGAGCCACCTGCCCAGGGCACACTGCACTTTTTCTCATAGGCAGAAGATGGGCCTCATTAAGTTTTTTACATATGATAGAAACACATTTTAATATTGTTTCTTCATCTTTCTCCCAAGTTTTTCACATTAACTTGCTGATATTCTCATTACATAAGTTGTTCTTTAAGTGAAGAAGGGCATCAAATGTACCTGGAGTATCATGTTAAGTGAAATAAGCCAGTCAGGGAAAGACAAGTATAGTATAATTTCACTCACATGTGGAATTTAATAACAAAATAAACTAACAAAGTAGAACGAGACTCATAGAAACAGAGAACAGAGTTATAGCTGTCAGAGAAGAAGGTATTTGGAGGACTGGGTGAAAAAGATAAAGGGATTAAGCAAAAAAATTCTCACAGGAACAGATAACAGTATGGTGATTACCAAAGGGAAAGGGGGATGGGAGGAGGTACAAGAGGGTAAATGGTAATGGGAGGAGACTTCACTTGCAGTAATGAACACACAATACAATATATAGATGATGTATTATACAATTGTACACCTGAAACCTATACCATTTTATTAACTAATATCCCCCCAATAAATTAGATAAAAATAAAAATAGGCTTTTGTTTATATTTAATTTCAATAGAAGAATCTTTTCCTAGTTATTATCAATACCAGTTAAGGACCAAAATTGATTATGTCAAGATCAAAATGTTTGATGCATCGTATTAGATATGGAAGGGACTTTTCATATTATAAACCTGTGGTTTTCACGCAAGAAAACCCAAACCCTGAAAAATAAAATGATTTACAAGGCATCCCATAGCAAGTTGGTGGCAGGGCCAGAATTAAAATTCAGCAGTATCGGCACCCAGTGACCAACCATAATCTATTCTGCTCCTACTCTCTGAAAGAGGCAGTTGATCAGGGCCAGTTGCAAAGCCTCCTGGCCACTGATCAGTCTACTAATTCCAAAATGATTTGGCTGTGGTTTCCACAGGTACTGGTACAGGGCCTGAAATGGTGCTACCAAAACCAGCCCACTGAGAGTAGTTGTGCTATGTGGCTCTGCACAAGGGCACCTGAAGGCTAGGGTATCGACGAGCTGCAGTCCAGCCTGTGCTCTGTGTGATGGGTCGTGTTATGCATCAAGTTAGCTGAGCCATGGTGCCCAGATATTTGGTCAAACATTATTCTGGATGTTGAAGTGAAGGTGTTTTCTTAGTTAAAATTAACATTTAAATCAGTAGACTTTGAGTCAAACAGATTATCCTGCAAAATGTGAATGAGCCTCATCCAATCAGTTGAGATGTGAGTAGACCAAAGATGGAGAACCCCCAAGAAAGAAATTCCTCCAGCAGACTGTCTTTGGACTTGAACTGAAACCCTTTCCTGAATATCAATTCCACTAGCTTGCCACATCATATTGAACTCACCAAGGCTCTATAACTATGTGAGCTAGTCCGTTCAGGTAAATCTCTCTATGTGTCAACAAATATACATCCTAATAGTCCTATTTTCTTGGAAAAGTCTGACTAATATATTCTGCTCACTAGTTTAGGTAGAAGGGGCACTGTTTTCTAGCCCTCATAGAAGCACAATGCATGGGTTAGAACAAAAGCCTATCTTTTCTTCTTTGACACTTATTTTTCACCCCATAGCTAATAATAAACTAAACACTTGCAGTTTACTCAGGGTATCTCCATGAATTTTTAAAATATTAAGCAAAAGTTGGAACATAGCTTTGAAAAATGCCTAGAATTCAAAATCACCTACAACACAACTAGTTTGGAAAAGAAGAAACCAGAAGGTGCCATCAGGTGTTAAAACCTTTTATTTGGGTCCCAATTACCTCCTCCACTCTGTGGCTCTAACCTAAGGCTTCTTCTTCTCTTCCTGACCCTGGACTTGTTGTTGCTTTTACCTTGCTCTCTACAGCCCTGGTACCTGTATGACTACTATCTAGATGACTCCACTTACTGTTCTTTTTTGAATTCTTTTTAATTGTTTAAGCTGTTACAGTTGTTCCCACTTTTCTGCCCTTCCTCTCCCAGCCCAACCCTCTCCCCACCCAAAGCCAATCCCCACATTGTTGTTTGTGTCCTTGGGTTGTGACTAAATATTCTTTGGTTAATCCCTTCACCATCTTTCATCCCATTCCCCCACCCCTCTTTTCCAGCAGTTGTCAGTTTGTTCTATGTATCTAAGCTTCTGTTACTATCTTGGCCCAGTGATTCTACTCCTGAGTATATACCCCAAAGATCCTGAAATACCAGCACAATAAAAAATATGCACCCCTGTGTTTATAGCAGCGCTATTTACAATCACCAAGATTTGGAAACAGCCTAAGTGCGCATCATTGGATAAGTGGATAGAAAAGCTGTGGTCATCTACACAATGGAATATACTCTGCAGCAGTAAAAAAGAAGAAACTCTTATATTTTGCAACAGCATGGGTGGACCTGGAGAAAATTCTACTAAGTTAGCTAAGCCAATCGGTGAAAGAAAAATATGACATCATTTCACTTATTTGTGGAATCTGATGTCTGTTGTTCTATTCCTGCGCTGCACTCTAACTCTAAAAGCTGTTATAATAGCTCAACAGAAAGGTCCTAGTTTCTTCTCTTGAAAAATTTAGTTTTTAGGGCAGTGGGGTTTGATGTGTATTTACTGATAATGCCCTAGCCTACTTTCTATAATTGTTCTTCCATAAATTAAAATTCATTAAAATTGTGTTTCTAAGAATTATTTCTATTTTATAATGGCACCTTCTAGTTGAATGATTGATAACTGAGGAGTGTTATTTCCAATTTTGGCAATATTGGCCCTGTAAGATGAGATCAGATTTCTGTTTTGAAGGGTTATGAAGATCATAAATAATGTAACTTGGATTTGGGTAAACTAACAAAGAATCCATGCTTGGTCTTACAGAACCACTAATGCTTACCAATTTGAGGTATCAACAACAAATCCAAGAAGTTGACATCTCCTGTATTTACCCTTCTTGTAGCTCTTTGGTAGCAAGAAACTAGAGCTGTTACAGATGAAACTTAGAAGAAGCCAGCAATAGTAAGCAGATCTTTGACCTTTGCCAGCCAGAAGTGTCTATTCAGTTTGTACTATTATTTTAATGACTTTACTCTGTAGTACATTTCTAGCATCCATTCTCTGTAAAGTATTCCACAATAATCTCACTGGTTTAGCCTCCAGCTGCCACCCTCAGGTCTTGAGTGCTCATTAAAGTAGTTTTCTATGTCTTTATTTTATAAGTAAAAAAATAACAATTGGTCTTAAAGAGACATTCTCATTTAAAAATATTTTTATAAAAACTCCTGAAATTTAAGTTTTTGTTTGGTTACTATTTTCCCATAAGGTTTGTTAGATTTATATTCCTTATCTGCAAGTCTTAAAAAGCTTAGAAAAGAAGAAGCATTCTCCATAGTTACCTATAATTTATTCATGCATTTATTTTTAAAAAAAAGTTATTGAACTTAGGCTATGTTTCAGGCACAGGGCTGTTGTACTCCTGGAGAGGTATCTGCAAACAAAGCTATTATTGCCCCAGCCCTGGTGGGGCCAAAAAAAAAAAGAGATAAATTTGATAAACAGAGATATTTCAGTCTTAGGGACTTCTAAAGAGACATCTTTTGAAGATATAACATATGTAAAACAATAAATAAGATATTTGTAATTCAGTTAACTACAGTAGACACTTCTAGTGAACTAGCAATGGAATGGAATTGACAGTATGAGTATGAAACCATAACATTCATCTCAGAAGAAATGCCCTGTCACAGTACTTCATGGCAGAACCAGTACTAAAATTCTTGTTTTCTGATAGATTGCTTAAATTGGACAAGAACAAGGCCTACAATAGTGTCAGTCAATCCAATTCAGTCATACCAATTCCATTTCTCCATTTTTTTACCTCCTCTACTGACCTTCTCCAGCACTCTACCTTCCATGACAAATCATAGAAAAGACAGAGAAACTAAGAATGGCATTATTATTACCTATGGCTCAAGTCAAAGAGGACTTGCCCCATGACTCCTACCAGATTTGGAGGGTTGTTTATTTTTTAAATTTGATTGTTTCTCTTTATTTTCATTAAAATAGTAACATGATAGCATCTCTCAGAGAAGAAATTTCAACAAAAAACACAATGAGAAGAAAAGAGTTATAATTTTCTCTCTTGATCACATATTTTAAAGTTCTGGGAAATAACTAGTCTCCCTAGCATCGCTCCAAAAAATTATTAACCAACTTTAAATAGGCTTGCTACTATTTAGTGCTGCTGACCACAGAGTTGCTTCTTATAAACCACAAGTCCACATCTGTAGAACCACCCCCCTGTTCATTATAGGATCCTTAAATTGCCTCTGAGGATACATTTTCCACATGTATTCCATATTTTAAATCAGAGCATTCCTTTCACATACCCAGTTTCAAAGCAAATATGTGAGGCAGTAACATAACAAAACAGAAATGTGATTTCATATAGTATACAGATTTACAAAATATGGTTTATACCACAAAAAGAATCTAAATGCATGCCTCTTTAAAATTTTATTAAGTAGAATAAAAACCTAGGTCAGAAAACATTCTTTTAAGATGAAATTACATCCACAACTTAAAAGGACATTGTAAAGTCTTTGCAACTTCTATGTTAATAATTTCATTCACAAAATATGTTATGAATGTGACTGTTCTTTCTTATAGGTAGTTTTTATTGTGGTAAAGAATACATAATATAAATTTACCATAAAAAATTTGGTATACAGTACAGCAGTGTTAACTATACAAATCCCTACAACTTTTTCATCTTGCAAAACTGAAAGATTAAATTCATTAAACAACTCTCTTTTGCCCATCCTCCCAAATCACATAGTTTCCCTTTCTTTTGTTACTCAGTTATTTGACTTTGACAGGAATTTCTTCTTTTTTAGAGTGAATAATATTCCATTGTGTGTGTGTGTGTGTGTAGCCTGTCTGGAAAAAGTCCAACCATTGTTAATATAATGAGAACAGTTTGTGGGGCATAGATGTGAGCTGGCAGCCAAAGAGAGTGGACTGGAATGAACACACATGAACAATGATGACTTCACTGTACTAATCAGTGGTAGAGGTAGATGTACATTGAGTGATCATGTGTACTGTGTGGCTGTTGCATTCAAAGTGACTGAGCAAGTAGAGGAATGAATCTGTATCAAATTTTGTGTTAAGCTTGAACATTCCTCCACAGACACTATTCAGGGAATCAGAAGTATGCCACTATGGGCAATTGGTGATTGGCAGCTTCATCATGACATTATGATGCATGAGTCATGCATCATATCTCTTGCAGAGTTTTGGGGGAAAACATCAACTCACCCAGGTGACTCCGCATCCCTACAGACCAGATTTGGTGCCCTGCAACTTCTGGCTTTCATCAAAACTAAAACACCTTTAAAAGGGAAAAGATTTCATACTGTGAATGAGATTCAGGAAAATATGACAGGGCAGCTGGTAGCGATTAGGAGAACTGGGTGAGGTCCCAAGGTGCCTACTTTTGAAGGGGACTGAGGCGTCATTTTCCTATGTACAATGTTTCTTGTGTCCTCTTCAATAAATATCTGTTTTTCATAGTACATGGCTAGATACTTTCTGGACAGTCCTATATACATACATACAGATGAATGGATAAATGAAATGTGATATATATTTTATTCATTCCTCTTCCAATGGACACTTAAGTTTTAGTTCTCAATTTATTATTTTTTACATTAAAATAAAATTTAATATGATCAAGTAAAATTTATCCCAGAATTCTGAGAATATTTAGTACCAATTAAGCAATTAATACAATCTACCATACCAATACATAACAAAGAGGAATATATAAATATTTGAAGAGATAAAAGAGAATAAACTGAATAAAATTTAAAAACTATTTATAATTTAAAAAGTAATCCACTCATATAAATCTATGAATAGAAAGAAATATCTTAAACTTGGTTATAGTTAGAAAATCAGATTTCAGTTTTTAACCAGTGAGTATAAGATTTGCGATGGACTTTTTATATCAGGTTTTTATGTTGATACAATTTCTCCTGTTTCTATTTTGTTGAATTTTTTTACTATGATAGGATGTTGAATTTTGTCAAACATTTTGCCTCCACCAATTAAGATGAACATATTGTTTTAGTCCATATTCTTTAATGTTGTGTATTTGATGATTTTCATATGTTAACTCATCCTTACATTGCAGGAAGGAATCTCATTTTGTTTTTTTTTTGTGTAATCCTTTTAATGAATTATTGAATTTGGTTCAGTAGTATTTTGTTGAGGATTTTGCATCTATGCTCATAAGGAATGAAATCCCTGTAATTTCATTTTTGCGTACTATCTTTTGCCTAATTTTGGTATCAAGAGTAAGGCCATCCTCATTTAAAAAAAGAAAAGTTTGGAAGTTTTCCTGCCTCTTAATTTTTTTTTTGGAATTATTTGAAAGAGATTGATGCTAATTCTTCTTTAAATGTTTGGTAAAATACAACAGTAAAGTTATACAGTACCGGGTTATACTTTGTCAGGAGGGTTTTTGACTACTGATTCAATGTCTTTTCTAGTTGTAAGTCTTCTTAGATTTTCTCTTTCTCCAAGATTCTGTCATGGTCAGTTGTATGCTTCTGGACATTTATCCATTTCTTGCAGGTTATCTCATGCATTGGTGTATTATTGTCCATAGTAGTCTCATGAACCTTTGTAGTAAAGGGCATACAGTCGAGCATTGTTTTTTACCAGACACTCTATTTAGTCTTTTGATTGGGGAGTTTAATTCAACTACATTTAAAGTAATTACTAATAGAGAAGAATTTACTATTGCCATTTGGTTGTTTTCTGTATGTCTTCTAGTTATTCCTCTTTCCCTTTCTTGCTGCATTATTTATTGTTTCATTATTTTTTTGCATGTAGTGAAGTACTTTGATTCATTTCTCATTTTCTTTTGTGTATCTTTTATGGATATTTCTTGGTGGTTGTCATATGGATTATATAAAATGTCTTATAGTGATAGCAAGTTATTTTAACCTGATAATAGCATTACTTCAATTGCATACAAAATCTCTTCCTTACTTTATATCATCAATGTCACAAATTATATCTTTTTATATTTTGTGTCTATTAACAGAATTTTATAGTTATTATTATTGTTAATGCTTTTTACTTTAATTCTACATATGAATTAAAAGTAATTTATGCACTCCCCATAACAGTATTACAGGATTTTGTATTTGTATATTTACCTTTACCTTTTTCATACACTTTTGTGTGGCCATGTAGCATGTTTTAGTTTCAATTTGAGGATTCTCTGTAGCACTTCTTCTAAGACAGGTTTAGTGGTAATGAACTCCCTCAGTTTTCGTTTACCTGGAAAGATATCTATTTCTTCTTCTGTTTTCAAAGACAGTTCCTGGTTGAAAAATTTTTTATCAGTTAGAATATATCTTTCTACTTCTTTCTGGCATGCAAGGTTTTTGCTGTGAAATCTGTTGATTGTGTTAAGGGAGCTCTCTTGTATGCAGCAAATTCCTTTTATTGCTGCTTCAAAATTATTTTTATCTTTGACTTTTGACATTGTGATTATTATATGTCTTGTGATTTTAAAAATTTATCTTTTGAGTTCTTTTGAATTTCACGAATCTGGATGGGCATTTTCCTCCCTACAATAAGGATATCTTTAGCCATAATTTCTTCAAATAAACTCTCTGATCTAATCTCTACTTCATCTTCTGGGACTCACATAGTATGTATTCTGTTCTATTTAGTGGTGTCCCATTAGTAACTTAAGTTTCTGTACTGTTCTTCATTTCTTATTCTTTGTGTCCCTCTGACTTGATAATTTCAAATGACCTGTCTTCCAGTTTGCTGATTCATTTTTCTGCCTCACTATGTTTGTTATTGAACCCTTGTAGTAAACATTTTTTAATCCAATTATTGTATTTTTGAGCTCTAGAATTTTTGTTTGGTTATTTTTTTTATAGTTTCTTTCCCTTTGTTGATATTTTAATTTTGTTCATGCAACACTTTTCTGATGTTTAGTTGCCTAAATAAGCTCTTACAGCACATTGAGTTTCTTTGAGAGAATTATTTTGAATTTTTGTCAGTTAATTCATAGATCTCCATTTTTTAGAGTCAGTTTCTGATTTATTTTGTTACTTTAATTGGGCCATGTTTTCTCCTTGTATGTCTTTTTTTTTTTTTCTTTTTTGGGATGTGTGCATTTGAAAAGTCAGCCACCTTTCTCAGTCTTTATGCACAAGGTATCTACAAGAGAAAAACTTTCATCAATCAGCCTATCTAGAAATTTTGGGGGTCTCTCAAACCTCTCTGGGAATGCATCTATTCTGGTCTTTGTGTATAATTTCTCAATTAGAAAGATTTGCAGGTTTCTTTTTCACAAGTTTGTTATCTTTTGCTCCTTCTGTTGTCTCTCTGCTCTAATACAGACTCTCTGGTACCGCAACAGTGCTTCTGAGCTCTCTTTTGTTTTCAGCAGTCCCCCGACATCCAAATTATGCCAGTTCTGTCATTTCGCATCAAGTGAAACAGATACCAGTTCCTTGGGCAGACCCTGAAAAGCCAGAATGTGTGTTAGCTTATTGTAAGAGCAATAGTGGGTGAAAATTAGATTTTTTTAAACATTTCTGTGTAGCTGTTTTTGGCTTTGAATTTGCCTAGGGTATGAGGACTGCTTAACTGGGTCTGAATTCTCAAAGACATTTTTGGACTGTATGTATAATGTTGTCAAGTCAGTTTCTCTTCAGGGGAATCAAGGTCTGAGGATTTCTATTCTGCAGTCTTCCTGACATCATTATAATCATTAATATTTCTTAACTTCATTTATATGTTCAACAAAGTTTGTAAGTGAATTTTACATAGTAGTTCTAGTCTAAATGTTGGTAATACTGAGATAAATACTAAAACATCTGGGGTTTTTTATTTGGTTCCTTTTAAGATATATTTTATTGAATTTGCTATTACAGTTGTCCCAAAATTCCCCCCATCCCTTGCACCCAGTACCCCCATTACCTCCAGCAATCCTCTCCTATTTGATGTACATTGGTAGTGTATATAGGTTATTTGGCTACTCCATTTCCTATACTGTTCTTAACATCCTCCTGTTTATTTTGTCCCTATCAATTTGTGCTTCTTAATCCCTGAAACTTTTTCCCCACTCTCTCCCTCTCCCTTGCAACTGATAACCCTCTAAATGACCTCCATATCAATGATACTGTTCCTGCTCTGCTTGTGTGTTTAGTTTGTTAGATTCGATTACTGAGAGTTGTGAATTTATTGTCATTTTAATGTTGATTGCCTTGATATTCTTTTTATTATATAATTTCCTTTAGCATTTCACATAATAATGGCTAGGTGATATGGGCACCTTTAGCCTTACCTTGTGTGGGAAGCACTTTATCTGCCCTTCAGTTCTAAATGATAGTTTTGCTGGATAGAGTAATCTAGGCTGTAGGTCCTTGCTTTTCATCCCTTTGAATACTTCTTGCCAGTCCCTTCTAGCATGCAAAGATTCTTTTGAGAGATCAGCTGAGTTTTATGGGAACTCTTTTGTATGCAACTCTCTGCACTTCTCTTGCTGGATTTAAGATTCTCTATCTTTAACCCTCGTCATTTTAATTATGTGTCTTGGTGCAGTCTTCTTTGTGTAAATCTTGTTTGGGACTCTGTGCTTCGGGGACTTGTATGTCTATTTCCTTCACCAGATTAAGGAAGTTTTATTTCATTATTTTTTTCAAATAAGTTTTCAATTTCTTACTCTTCCTCTTCTCCTTCTGGCAGCCCTATGATTTGGATATTGATAAGTTCAAAGGTATCCCAGAGGCTCCTTAGCCTATTATCACTTTTTTTTTAATTCTCTTCTTGCTGTTCTGATGGAATGCTGTTTTCTTCTGTGTTCCAAATCATTGATTTGATTCTTGGCTTCATCCCCTCCATTGTTGGTTTCCTGTAGATTTTTTCTTTATTTCACTTAATGTAGCCTTCATTTCTGCCTGGGTCTCTTTTATGCCATTGAAGTACCCAATGAGTTCCTTGAGCATCTGGCTCACCAGTGTTTTGAACTCTGCATCTGATAGGTTGCTTATCTCCATTTTGTTTAGTTCTTTTTCTGGAGTTTTGTTCTGTTCTTTCATTAGGGCCCTATTTCTTTGTCTCCTGATTATGGCAGCCTCCCTGTGTTTATTTTGGTGTATTAGGCAGAACTGCTTTGACTCCCTGTGTTAGTAGCATGGCCTATTGTAGAAAAGTGTACCCATAAGTTGTATGGGGCAGAGCCAGTCAGAGGTGTCCAACACAAAATTATAAATTTACTTGAAATATTATGAGATTTTGTTTTTGCTAGTGTTTGTGTATTTAATGTGTGGCCTAAGACAACTGTTCTTCTGGTGCGGCCCACAGACACCACAAGTTTGGACACCCCTGCTTAGGTAATCACCAGGGCAGAGCAACCCATGTCATGTCACTGTTCCTTGGTTTTGTGTAGGGGAGGGCTCACAGAAGGGACAATGCTGAAGCCTGACACTGAGTTTTGTCCAGGAGGAAGCTGTCTGCCAGTGCTTGCCCTATTACCAGTCACTTCAAATTCTCCCTATAGGCCACTAATGCCCTTCCAGCTGTTGCATTGGTGCTGACTCCCAGAGGTGGTGAGTCTGTATGAGTCCTAAGTCAGTTGCGGGCCCTTTAAGAGGAGTTTCTTGAGAATTCTGCAGTATCTCCTGCTGCTCCAACCAATCTCCACTGGTTTTAATAGCCACAAGTTATGGGGACTTATCTTCCTGGTACTGGAACTCTGGGCTGGGTGGTCTGGTGTGGGGTTGGGTTCCTCACTCCAGAGGTATTCCCCCTGATTTTTATCTACCACATATGGGTATGGGACCACCTGTTCTGTGTCTGCATGCCTCTCTACGCCACTGCAAGTCTCTGAACCTTTCCATGCTTCTTCACCTCTCCATGCCACTTCTCCACGCCTTCCACATTTCTGCAAGTCTCCACATCTCTGCCCTTTTTACTCATCTGGATGAATGTGGCTTCTTTAACTCTTTGATTGTTGGACTTCCATACAGCTCTATTTTCTGACAATTCTGGGTGATAATTTGTTTTGTAGTCTAGTTGTAATTCTTGCTGTAGTTGTGCAATGAAGTGAGGCATGTTTACATACACCTCCATCTTGACTGGAAGTTCCATTTGGGTTTATTACTTGAATTCCATTCTCCCAGCAGCATTTTGATTACTGGATATGTGTAAATTCTTACACATATTATTTATTTATTTTTTATTATCTTCATTAAGGTATAATTTACTTCTTAAATATGTTCTCATAATTTGTCAGTTAATTTATTTAATGCCAGCTTTTCATTGCTTACCAATGCTGAAATTTTTATTAAAATTTTTATAATATGCTCTGGCTGGTATGGCTCAGGGGATTGAGTGCCGCCTGCCAACCAAAGTGTTGCTGGCTTGATTCCCAGTCAGGGCATGTGCCTCAGTTTCAGGCCAGGTCCCCAGTAGGGGGCACATGAGAGGCCACCACACATTGAAATTTCTCTCCCTCTCTTTCTACTCCCTTCCCATCTCTCTAAAAATAAATAAATAAAATATTTATAATAACTTCTGATAAAATAAATATAAAATACATTTTAATTAATTTATGCCATTTGAATATTTGATACATTTTTTAAACATTTTATTTATTTTTATTTTTAGAGAGAAGAAGAGGCAGGGAGAAAGAGAGGGAGAGAAACATGTGTGGTTGCTTCTTGCATACCCCCTACTGGGGACCTGGCCTGCAACACAGGCATGTGCCCTGACTGGGAATTAAACCAGCAACTCTTTGGCTTGTAGGCCAGCACTTAAGCCATTGAGCCACACTAGCCAGGGTGAATGTTTGAAACAATTTCATATGTGATATCATGCAAAGAAAGTGAGTTAAAGCAAGGTCACTTAAGTGATTTGTAGCAAGATCATTCATATTTTATTAGAATCTGGATCCTATACTAAATTAATTTATCATTATATATGGTATTGTTAGATTTAAGACTAGCACTGTACATATGATATTAATTGCAACTAAATTAGTATAACTAGAATAGAATTCAAATTTAAATGGCCATGCATCATTATTATCTACCACATTATAATAATTGGAAAGAACATACTTTTTTTACCTTATAGTAATCATCATACTGCAAGATTTTATGAGACATTGCTGTTAGGTTGTTTGTGTTAGCTTTGCCAGTTCCTGTGTGTTACGTGATTCCTCATCCTTGTAATAGATACCTCTTGATGAGCCTGCCTCAAATCTCTGTCCTTAGAAGTGCTTCTTTCACAAACCTTGTGCAGTAATTATTACTCCCCTGGTTAGAATCGAATGAACAGAGATAGATACTTATTTTAAGTTGAAGTTATCAGGCTCTGCCTACTAAGAATATGTAATTGGAACTAAGAGAAATTAATTTAGACTCTAGATTTGTAATACATAAATTGATAAACCATGGGAAAACAATATTCAATGATATGAACTAAGAAGCAAAGAATGTTGGTTTTTCAAAAATTAAAATTAGAATAGATGCGCAAAATAGAAGTGAGAAAAAGATTGAGAGAAAAGGCTCTAGGCAGTTTTCAAATCTTTTCTGAAGTCTACTTGCATTCCTACACTTGGAGTCTGTGAAACCCTTCAGGTACCATTATAATAATGCTTTCCTTTTATCTATGCCAGCAATTTTCAACTTTTTTCATCTCATGGCACACATAAATTCATTACTACATTCTGTGACACACCAAAAAATATAATTTTTGCCAATCTGACAAAACAATGGGTATAATTTTGATTCACTCACACTGGATGGCTATTGTTGTGTTAGCTATTGTTATTGTTTTTAATTTGACCATCTAAGGAAAAGAGATCAGTGCCCTTGACTAAACAGTCAGGTATTGCATATTTTAAAAATTCTTGTGCACACCAGTTGAAAGTCAGTGATCTAAGCTAGTTCCCATTGGTCTCCATTTTACATAATTACATCTCTGATGCAAGTAATATATCAGTAGGAATAAGTCTACCTCTTATTTCATGTGAATGACCCAGATATACTGTACATAAAAATAGTAAGTTTCAAATGGTCACTCTGATGCAATGAATTCATTCTTTCTGATGACCAATTTATGCCTACAATTAACTTTATTCAAGATGAGATCAATCTCAGTAAATTTTCCATAAAAGTTACTTATCGGAACTAATTCAATTCTCAGTAGACTCCCTGTGAATGATACTATCAGTGGGATCACCAATCTCCCCTGCTGAGACCTTAGGCTGATCACAATATCACATCAAAAAGTATATTGTTTGTGTCAAGCAATGACATACAGATAATAATTCTTACAGATTGCTCTATATACATAGATACCTTGTCTTTTGGATATTAAAGGGCCTATACCTAAATAGATTCACCCACATTAAACAGTTGAAAATCAACAACAGTTAATTAACAACTTCATTCAAAGTGTGAACTATCTTCACCTGCTCATTGTCAATTCTGCTTTTAACTATAGCTTTCAAAGAGAGACTATATCACATAATCTTGAGGTATTCATCTTTGCCAGTGATTAAAAGAGCTGGAAGTTGGGGCACAGTGAAAAAGATGAGCTATCAAGAAATGAGATTCAGACTCCGGCCAAGATGGAGGAGTAGGTAGACACACTGTGCCTCCTCTCACAACGAAAATTAAGGACAACAAAGATTTAGAAACAAGAAAACAACCAGACTGATAGAAAATTGAACTGTATGGAAGTCCAACAACCATTCATACAGACCGGTAAGAAGGGTGGAGTTGGAGCAGGAAAAAGTGAAGGTGCGGACCGGATACACAGGCAGCAGCGGCTGGCAGATCCCAGGCACACAGATGGTGGCTAGCAGACCCTGGGCACGAGGTGGCAACTGTGCAGACCCAGTGAGGCCACGCAAGGTGGCTGACTGACCAGGTAGTCCCACATTCACACGCAGATAATCCAGGCAAAGGGGAAGCGGCGGAAGGAACTGGAATCCTAGAAAGAGCAGAGCAAGCACCATTGTTCCCTCTCGGGCCCCAAGCCCACATACAGCATCACTACCCAGCGACGGGGCTTCCCCGCCCTGGGGAACAGCTAAGGCTCCACCCCTCACTACGTAACAGCTGCGACTAGACCAAAACAAAAAGCAAAAACAAAAATGGCTCAAACCGGAGAACAAATCAAAGCCCCAGAGCCAATTCATCTAAGCGACGAAGAGATTGCCAACCTATCAGATGCATAGTTCAAAGCCCTGGTGATCAGGATGCTCACAGAATTGGTTGATTTTGCTCACAAATTAGATGAAAAAATGAAGGCTACAATAAGTGAAATGAAGAAAATGCACAGGGAACCAATAGAGATGGGAGGAGAACTGGGACTCAAATCAATGGAGTGGACCAGAAGGAAGAAAGAAACAACCAAACAGAAAAGAAGGAAGAAACAAGAATTCAAAAAAATGAGGAAAGGCTTAGGAACCTCCAGGACATCTTTAAACATCCCAACATCCAAATTATAGGGGTACGAGAAGGGGAAGAGGAAGAGCAACAAGTGGAAAGCTTATTTGAACAAATAATAAAGGAGAACTTCCCCAATCTGGCAAAGGAAATAGACTTCCAGGAAGTCCAGGAAGCTCAGAGAGTCCCAAAGAAGTTGGACCCAAGGAGGAACACACCAAGGCACATCACAATTACATTAGCCAAGATTAAAATGGAGAGAATTCTAGAAGCAGCAAGGGATAAAGGCACAGTCACCAAAAAGGAGTTCCCATCAGACTGTCAGCTGATTTCTCAAAAGAGACCTTACAGGCAAGAAGGGGCTGGAAAGAAGTATTCCAAGTCGTGAAAGTCAAGGACCCACATCCAAGATTGCTCTATCCAGCAAAGCTTTCATTTAGAATGGAGGGGCAGATCAAGTGCTTCCTAGATAAGGTCAAGTTAAAGGAGTTCATCATCTCCAAGCCCTTATTATATGAAATGTTAAAGGGACTTATCTAAGAAAAAGAAGATAAAAAATATGAACAGTAAAAAGACAGCAAACTCACAGGTATTAACAACCACATCTAAAACAAAAGCAAACTAAGCAAACAAGTAGAACAGAAACACAGGAATGGAGATCACATGGAGGGTTAGCAACAGGGAGTGGGAGGAGGAGAGAGGGGGAAAAGGTACCGAGAATAAGTAGCATAGACGGTGGGTAGAAAATAGACATGGGGAGGGCAAGGATAGTGTGGGAAATGTAGAAGCTAAAGAACTTATGACACATGGACATGAACTAATGGGGGGGAATGTGGGTGGGAGGGATGTGCAGGGTGGAGGGGAATGATGGGGGAGAAATGGGCCAACTGTAATAGCATAATCAATAAAATATATTTAAAAAAAAAGAAATGAAATGAGATTCAGCCCTGTCTGGATTGAGCATCATCCTGTGAACAGGAGTGGTGGGTTCCATTCCCAACCAGGACATGTGCCTGGGTTGCAGTCCAGGTCCCCAATATGGGGATGCATGAGAGGTAACCACACATTGATGATTCTCTCCCTCTGTTTTTCCCTCCCTTCATCTCTGTCTAAAAATAAATAAATAAAATATTTTAAAAAAATAAATGAGTTTCAGATTTTCTCTCCTTCTGGTGCTAATACCAGTGGTTTTTCTTGCAAGTGATACCATTCTCAAAATCATGACAAATGTTTGTGTTTTATACAAAATGACCATTGTATGAGGCTGTATTTACTTGATGTCTAGGTTAGATTTAGTCTTTTAAAAAATCAAGTTTCCTTTAATAACCAAATGCCTGTTCACTGGTCAATTGCTTTCAGAATGAACAGATGTTCATCATCAACATAAGTTCATACTGAATAAACCCTTATGCTCCAACTAAAGTATATAGTTTTCCACTTCACCAGTCCTAGAACAGACTGTGTTACTTATTGTCCATCACCAGCCGAAATCATTCTGATTCACTTTACCTCCCACTTCTTTCCCCTTTTTCTGTTTATCCGTTTCAGAACTCCCACTTTCTGCTCCCAGAAAGTTATGAGTATTACAGTAAATGCTTTTTCTTTGAGTGATCTTTTTATAGTTCTTTGACTTCTTTAATGGAAGTCAATATATAAAACTAATAAAAAATAAAGTTTCTAATAAAATATACATCAAGTTAATAAAGACTTTTATTGAATATAGACTATTGAGCTAACAACCTTTACTTCATGTTTATAAATCAAAGTTTGGTTGGCACATTAGCAGTATTTCTTGAATTCTGTGTACATTTTAATAGTTAACTACTGTGACTAAATAGCTTTTCTCTGGTATGCTTCCTAAAAAGGGTGCCAATCAAGCTAAAGGAAAATGTTTAATCTATGACACAGTCTATGGCCAATTCAGATTGACCCATTCATCATCTTCCTAAGCTGGAGCTTTTAAATGTAGTCAAAGGATACAGCCCTAAGTTGTATAACCCATGTGGTAAAAGTATGGTTCTACTGCTACTAAGGTCTCATTGTTGATATTTCATTTCAAAAGTAGCAGAACACAGAACATGCTCATACATAAAAGTCTAGCTCTGTTCTTAAAAGAATTCAGTTAGTCATTAGCTGTTTAAGTGTGTAGTTTTTTTCTAGTGTATAGACCTTAAGATAACCTACATGCCAGAGGATGCACAAAACACCTGGAAGATAGTACATTGGTCAAATTTCTACTTTGTGATTTTTCTTTTAAAATATCAGTTTTTAGGTAGATATCATGAAGCATATTTTAATCAGATTTTAACACTTCTGCATGATATTGCAAATATATGTAAATACTATTCAATAATTACTGCCTAAAATCCATTTGGGAATTAACGCATTTATTCTCCACTCCAGAGGAAAGTTAAAGGAAATATGGTGGTCTCTGAATTAATGTTTCACCCATATAAAACTTCCCTTACCATGTACTAGCAAAATGGGTCCATTCACTGAATGTTATCATGACAAATGACATTTCTTGGTCCATACCCATTAGGTGTACAGCAGTTCTCAAATCTGGACATGCACTGGAATTATATTGAGGGTAAAAGGGAAAAAAGTACCTCAACAAAACCTGTCTTCTTAGAAATCCATTCCAGAATGTTGATTGAATCTATGAAGCAAGGCAGACATTGTTCAGAAGAGCAGAGAGTTAAGCATTCGATAATTTTTCCAGAAATTTCTTGTTTGCTAACAAGTTTTCTCCTCATCCTTTATATGAATAACTAACATCTTTATACCTTCTGCAAGTAATCCTCTAATTTCTAATACCTGATGTAGCTCCAGGAAACAAAAAGAGCAAGTCACTTAGCAGGAAATTTCACTCATATGCAGTTCTCAACAATAAGTGAGATAAAACATTTTATTTTTAAATTAGCTGTTAACTTATTTCAAGAAATAATTAGATACTTTCATGCACGCATACAATTTGAATTTAAAAATTTTGCTATTATAATTTTAATGTTTTTATTAGCCAGAGTTTTTCAAAACTAAGGTCCAAACTTACTTAATGTTTTAAAGAAAAACTTAAAATTCTAAAGTTTTATAAAACATATAGCTTAAATATCCAAATTTTCTCGACAAAAAAGCAGAACTGAAATTTATGGAGTGCAGTAGATATACTTATCTGGTGTTGATGCTAAAAATGTGGTGTTATCATTATGACAATGGCTAACCTGAAACAATTCTCACTTAGAAAACCATGTTCTAAACTAGCTTAATCCTCATTTAAGCACAGGTCACATGAAAATCAATGTGTGATTTTCCCAGGAAATGTTGGTCTTACAAAATGAAAACCCAATGGTTTGTCAGAGTGATGACTGAAATGCCACGATAACTTCAACAAGAAGGCATGCAGAAATAGGCAAGTATTTTCACTTATTTCAGATGCATGGACTCACAGGCAAATTGTATCTGCCATTCACAAGGTATCACTCTTCCCCTTGCCTTTATCTTGATTGTTCTCTATGTCATAACAGAGTGAATATCAAAACCATGTAAACTATGTGACCTTGCAAATTTATAAACATAAAACCATGTGATACTAGTAGATTGTCACCAATTTCCCAATATAATATTAGAAGTATGGGAGGCATCTCAAATTTCCCAGGAAAAAAATGGTTAAATGACAATGCAGTCTTCTTTTACATCTGGAATGGGAGAATTTCTAATTGTACATTCTTTAGTGGGAAAAGTAGAAATAGACATTTATTTGGAGATTTAAAAAATATAGTTTCTCTAGAGCTTAATTCTGTAACCATAAATATTAAGTGATATCTATAAGAGTTTCATACAATATGTAAGATTCACTATATTAACCCAAGCATTGATCTACATGTTTATCCATTAGGCTTTTAAATAAAATATTAAATTAAAAATTTAATCAAGTGTTTTAAATTAATATAATAATATAAAAATGAAATCTTCACTCTACCTATATGTCACATTAAGAACTATATCTTATGACCAGACCAGAGAAAAATCAAATACTACTTTTGAACTTGGTGAAAAATAGAGAGGAACTGAGATTCTCCTAAGTAGCAAAATTGTTCTGACTATAGCTTTTTCAGTAGGATGAATTTTTAGTCCATTTTCTATTTCTCTCATTTTGATTAACTTTCACAAATATTAAGTTCTGAATATTAAGTTCTGTGAAGATAGGGGATTATATCAATTCTTCTTTGCATTCCTAGAATCTAAAACAATGCCATTTACAAATAGATATTCAACAAATGTTCACCAAATTGTAATCTTTGTAAAGATCTGGTTAAAAAAAAAACTGTCTGACATTTCATAAACAGACAAGATTTATATCAGTATACTCTCAGCCAAACATTATACTTAGGTCTTGATATTTCTAAATCTATGGACAATATCCAAAATCGACATGGCACATTTTTCTGACTCTTGAAGATTGCAATGCCTTTCTTAAACTACATGTTATTGAGGGTAATTTTTCACTACCCAACCCTCCCATTTCTTGTGATTTTTTTTGTCCTATATTCAACTGAAATCAGAATATCCCTATGAAGATCAAAAGGTAAAACAGTGACCTTTAGACAGTTTGATATTTAAATAATATTCTTCTATAAGTATCTTCTATTAGACAAGATTTATTTCATGCCATTTTCATTCAACTGTACAGATAGGCAGTATGTATATAAAATAAATTCCTCTATTCAAGCTAACAAAAATATTTCATGTACATTTTGTTTATCCATGGGAAGAAACTGAGCATGTCCTCTGCAGTTTTACCACAGGTCATCTGAAGGGCAGCCCTGGATTCCTCTGATCCATGCATGCTTCCCAAGGGCCTGAGAACAAGGCCTGTTTGATCCAGCACCTGCTGTGAGCCCATCACTTGGATACTTTTTCTGCAAATTTTTGCCAGACTGTGAATAGACTCCTATGTAGTAGGGGGGAAAAAGCTTAAAGAACAATAGGAAAATCAGCAGGAAATCAACAAAAATACCATTAAGAACCACTGATCAATCATCTCAGTGTGACTTTCCCCAATATGGTTACACTTGCAATAGGTCAGCAATTGGTTCCAGGACTGATAAATGTTGTCGACATGTTTTATTGCTTAAAATATCTTCATCTCTTTTCACATGATTCAGGTACACAGCAAGAAATAACCATATTTACTAATCTTTCATCTCCATATAGAAAGAGTCGTAAGCAACTCTAACCTGTACTAAGTAGAATAATATGAGATTGCAAAGCATTTATGAAATAAGCATTGTTTTATCATTAAGACAGTAAGAAATATGGTGTTCCATAAAAAAGGGAAAACAGGATCTACATTTCTAAAAGTAGTTATGAAATGCTTTTGGAGTTGAGGTTAACAGGACAAGTCACATCTTATACAACATTAATTGAAAGTGAACTAAAGTCTGAGTCTGCTGCAATTTTAAAGTTCGGAAATCAAAAAACTCTTGCAGAATCTTATTTTCTAATAACTTTAATAAACATTGTCCAAATTTAAGTGACTGCAAGTACAAGAATGGTAAAAGAGCACCATCCTTGAGTCATTCTTATTTTCCCTCCTAAAGTTCAGGCTGCCTGACTCGGATACCACAAACTTATTTGCACGGACCAGGTAACTAGAAAGCAGCATCTGACACAGAAGAGTAGAAAGTGCCACAAAAAAAACTCAAAATCTTTAACTCTTCCCCCAGTCTTCTCAATAACATTTATTAAGTCAGTTCTGTCATTGTTCCTTTCTTGAGCCATTAGAAAATGCATGAGCAAAAACAACATCTCTGCCTTCTAAGAACTCACAGTCTATGACAGAACACTCCAAGGCATGTACACAAATAATAGTGCAAGGAGGAACATTTGTGATCACATTACTGCAGAACAGGGTAGCTTCTGGAGGAGACAGCACTTCAGCTGAACCTGGAAGGGTGAGTGATATTTAAGTGGTATAGTTAGACAGTCGCCCATGGTATGAAGAGAAGTTATACTTAAACCACATCTTGTACTCTTGTACTTTTTTGCATCCCTTGGCATTGAGTACAATGCTTTAACATAATAGACACTCAGTGTGTATTTTCTACTGAAAATATTTTCATATTGGAGGATTTTACTAATGTATTAATTCACATCTTGCCTCTCATTCTTGACCACGTACAATTATTTTGACATTTTAAAAATAATGTTACACAATACTGAAAGACATAAAAACCCACTCACCATTTCTATATTTTCCTGTGCATTCACATTTGCTCATGACAAGTACAACCCAGAATTTTGTTTCTTCACCCATATCTTCGTTAACTGATTTTTATGCTTCCATGAAGACCCAGTTTAATCTCACCTGCTCCTGAAGCCAAGGCAGCTGTCACCGCTCCCTTATTTGAACTCTTTATAATATTTTTGTCTTTATAATGAATATCTCATTTCTTATTCTTGAGCCTTTAAAATTAAGGAACCATATTTTTAATATTATGGTTTCTTCCTAGGTGCCTTGATTCTTACATATAATAGTCATGTGATAAGATACTAAGTACCTTTTAGTACCTTTGATACTAAAGTCCATATAATCAGTGGGGTTTTTATGTTTTGTTTTAATTTCAGCTCAGTGGGGTTTTTATTTTTTGTTTTATTTAATTTCAGCTTGTTTATTAAGTATCTTTATGATTTCACTTCAAAAAAGTAAAACTGGAAGTAATAGATAGTACAATATGGTTATATTTCATTTATTTTATTAATTGTACTTACTTTTTACCTTTTTTATTTTGAACTAATTTTAGACTTAAATAGAAGTTACAAAATACTACACAGAGTTTCTGTCTACCCATTACCAGGTTCCCAAACATTAACTTCTTACACAACCTACTACATTATTACAGTTAAGACATTACCATGGCACAATATTATTAACTATACCACAGATTCTATGGAATTTCACCAGTTGAGCCATTAATGATCTTTTTCTAGCTTGAGATCCTATCCAGAATCCCATCTTGTATTTAGTTATTATTTCTGCTTAGTTTCCTTCAATGTATAACAGTTCCTCAGTTTTGTCTTTCATGATCTTGACACTTCCTAAGTACTATCAGTTATATTGTGGAGTTCTCAGTTTGTTTCTAGTTGATGTTTTCTCACAATTAGAGTGAGGTTCGGGTGAGACTATTTACACGATGTCTGGCTTCCAAGATGGAAGAGAGGATGGCAACCATCCTCTTAAAGCCTGTAGAACATCACTTCAGCTGCACTGGTAAAGTAAGAAACAGGGCCAGCCCAGATTTAAGGGGAAGGGACAATAGATGCCCCCTTTAGGTGTGAGGAACAGACTGACATACAGGAATGGAAGTAATAAGAGGTGGCTATCCTGTAGAGTATCTGCCACAACTAGGTTGTTCAAAAATATAAAAATCCACTTAACCTGGCTGGTATAGCTCAGTTGATTGAGCATGGGCCTGCAAACCAAAGGGTCACCAGTTTGATTCCCAGTCAGGACACATGCCTGTGTTACGAGTTGGAGGCACATGAGAGGCAACCACATACTGATGCTTCTCTCCCTCTCTTTCTCCTTCCCTTCCCCTCTCTTGAAAATAAATAAATAAATAAATAAAATCTTTTTAAAAACCCACTTAACAAAATAACTGTGAAAACTGTGATTCTGTCACTATTACTGTCTCTTTAAAATAATGCTAATAGTTCCTGCGCTGCCTCCTTCACTGGGCGTAGTAAGCATGGAAAATTGCTGCTAAGCTTTTCTTTAAAAAGCAAAAGCAAAAGTTTCTGGGAGGAGTACAGTTAGCCAGCAGTTGCTGGTTGCTGCTTTGTGGGGATCTGCTATAGCATCTATATCAGGGTCACACCCTCCCCAAACTGCATTAGCTAGTGACTGAGCATGACATAGGAACTAGAGCCCCAGAGCACTTCCGCTCGTCACAGCATTCCGCTAATGAGCACTCTGCTCAGGAGCTCCCCACCAGCCCATAGAGATGCACTCACAGCTACACCGCCCTCCGTGGCTCTGCCTACTCAAGTCCCCTTCCTCCTTTTGTCCTTTCAGAGATGTCAGATCTGCATTGTCATTAGTGTTTTTTTAAGTCTTAAATTCCAAAAAGGATAAGTCATTTCTGTTCAATGATATGAAATAAAAGTAGAATAAGATTAATTCATAGCACTCTTTCATCAAAACCAGTAACTTCAGAAATATTAACAATTAATATCCTCTTTTATTCTCAGCATTCATCCAAGTAGAGCCATAATCTCTTCTTAAAAACTCTATGGTAAAATCTGAACATCTCAACTGGCTTTTATATAAAACTGCATTTTCAAATAAAAAATACGGTTCTTGTGTTGGTATGCATCTTGTTTTGGACAAAATAAAAAATATCCCTGGGCAACACAACACAATCAACAATTACAGCAGAGAAAATATTACTCTATAGCCAGGTATCACTCAATCCAGTCAAAGTGACTGACCAGCACTTGGTCAAATATATTTTCATTAAGGCCTTATTAAATGGCTTGCCTTGTCATATGATTACAGATAGCATCTGATACTATACTGAATTATCAAAATGCTTTTTTGCATAGAAAGTATACTTAATTATCAATCTAATACACAAATTTTTCTAAGTATATAAATTGTACTTACTAATACTAATAATTTAATACTAAATTACATCAATAATTCAACACATCAATTCATTTTAAATATTCAAACTATTTTAAAATTAAAAATTGACAAATCATGATAATCACTTAGTCATTATTATACTTGCACTTAGCATCAAAATATTGATACTAAGAACATAATTTATTTTGGGAACATGTTTATTCTTAACTTCAGAACTCACAATAATTAAAAGATTTTTTTAAGAAACTAATATTACAGCTGAGTTATAGGGTTTATTATTATTATTATTATTATTACTACTACTACTACTATTTCAATTATGGAGGAAGTAATTCTTGGTAAAGCATGGATCTGGAGTGATACTTTTAAGATGATTCAACCCCATCCAACATTCTCCAGACAAGACTTTTTATTTATTAAGTCCAGGTTTGTTTGCTAGGCCAGTTGTATGTCTTCAGTCCTTTCTTTCTTAGAATATTCATACTTTTAAAACTGATGTATTTTCCTGAATAATGTGTCCTTTAATATTGACTCAGTATTTTTAGTAAAAGTTTACTTAGTTGAGTAACTTTAGAAATTACTAAAAGAGTTTGAAACTTCTCTTCAAAAAACCCTGGTTAATTTGAATGGAGAAAAGCATTAGAGACCAAAATTTTAAATAACCTGAATTTCATTCAGAGTCCAAATAATTTCTAAAGGTTGGAGGGCCCTCTCCCATATATCACTCATTTACCATATTCCCTGTATTCTCCTTCATCTTTAGCTGCAAGCTCAGGTAATTCCTTGTGTCCTCAGAAGAGGTTGAACATGTCCTTTGGCCTCCGTGATACTCCAGGTTTCTGACCTTCCGGCAATATTCCCATTGTCTTTCATTGCCTTAATATTAAATTTTGGCAATTCTTGGGGTTCCGTTTTCAGATCATCAGTCTCTTCATTCTAATAAGCTATGTTTTTAGGAAAGTACCTTATCAATATAAAACTATACAAGGAAAGATTTGATAATTTTGTGTTGAAAACCCCTACAGCATATGCCTGATATAGTTGTATTCTGACAACCACATTTCAAAGAAAGAATTTTCTAAGATCTAAGGGGCAATATAATTTTTATCATAAATCTATAGATTTTTTCACTTCCACATGAAGAAAAAAAAAAGGTTTGTCCTGACCTGTTGTGGCTCAGCTGGTCAGGGCACATGCCTAAGCTGTGGATTCAGTCATGTTGCATGTGAGGGGAGGCTGATCGATGTTTCTCTCCCTCTCTCTCTCCCTTCCTTTCCTTCTCTCTAAAAACCAATAAGCAATGTCCTGAAGTGAGGATTTTTTTTTAAGCTTTGAAGAGTAGCTTAACATTCACAATGTATTATAGAATTCATGATGTTGATATTCTATGCAAAGAAAATTTGGAATAATTTTATAGTGATTGAACATGTGAATTTTGAAACCAAAAGTCTGAGAATAAAGGGATGTTCTAGTTATCAGATGTGGCAGATATCTTAAAATGTATTCTCTTGCCTACTTAATTCATTTGTTTGCAAAATAGAAAAAGCATCTAATGTCTAGGCTTCTTGTAAGAATTTAAATAAAATGACATACTAAAATTTATCTCAATTGGGTTTAGAAGATGGTAGCCAAGTAGGTGGAAGTGGAATCCACTCACTCTTGCACCAACTTGGACACTAGTCTGATCTTCTGAAAAATAAACTGAACATTTAATAGAATCTTAGCTGATGTGCAGTTTGGAAGCCAGGGAGTAAAGAAGATGCTTCACAATGGGTGGTAAGGAGATTTTATAGGTGGAAGGGAAAATGCCCCATGCATGGCACCTGCAGCCCTGGAAAGCCTGCAGCCCTGGAAAGCCTGCACAGCTCTGCAGTCCCCTCCCCTCCCCTTCCAGGGCAAGGGTCCCCAGACCCAGGCCAGGAGTGACTTGGATATACAAAGTTGGGGAGATCCAGGCTACTCACACACAGTGATCAGCACACCCACAGCTGCAGTGGCAAACGCCAACCTGGAGAGTACCTTAGAGAGAGGGATTCTATCTGCACCTGGGTCGGGAGGAGGAGGCTGACCATAGCAAGCCTCGACTGTGAGAGACTCTCGATTTTTGGGGAGATGTTGTGCATGGAAAGCCAGACAGTGGGAGTGCCCAGAGAGACCTTTTTAAAAAGGGAACTGAGGCATGCTGAGCAGGGACCCTGAGTGCAGCTGCCCTGCCAGCAGAGGGAAAGGACTGAGGGTGTGGTTTGATACCACTCAGTGAACCTGGGCAGATTGATCTCTAAGTTCCAAAGCAAAAGGATTACTCAGCCCCTGCTTGGCACACCTGGCAGGGCAGAGGCTGTGCAGAGTGAAGGGTGAGGGAATCTGCTGCGAGCACACTGAGCTGGGAACTGGAAGGGTGGGAGATGAGCACCTGAGATTATTTAAAGTCTGACAGAGCCCCCTTCTCTGAAGGAGTTAGAACCTCTGGGAAGGGAAGGTCACACCCAGCCCCGCACCTCATGCAAGATGGCAAACACCTTCACTGGGGAAGATCTGCAAAACAGGCAGGCCAGGCTTGAGAATACCCTGCAGGACGCATTTCCGCCAGAGGAAGACAGCAAGAGAAATGCCTAAAGATCCCATGTTGAACTTCTCTCAGGGAGACAAAATACACTGGTTTCTCGGACCGTATTTCACGGAGGCCCGCAAAGCAGGAAGATCAGAAATTGATGAAGCAAGGGGGAATCAGGGCCCACCCAGCATTGGCTTGCACTCAGAGCTGCCATCAACACCAAGCAGAAGAGAGTCACACAGATTGGCCCCTTGCCTGAAATGAACAGCTACTGGTAATTCATCAGAAACTATACATTATTGAAAATAAGCTGGGACAAAGATGGGTGGTGCCTGGGAAGGGGGAACACACCCAAACTCTTCCCGGAAGACTGAACAGTGCCTTCCAGAGGAAATGCAGAGACTCCACCCTCTCAATCCAACAGAAGTTCCCTCTAGAGGCAGGTGAAGGAGATACAGTTGGTGTTGCCAGAAGTTGGGAGACCTACCATGGAAGCTCCAGCTGATAAAAAAGCAGAGATGGATCCAGAAAGAAGTCAGAAGGCAAACAACAGCTGAGACGAACTTCACCTCTCTCTTCCTCAGAACTTGCATATTTTTTCTTTCTTTCTTCTTTTCTTCCTTTCACAGAACCTTTAATATTTCTATTCTTGCTTCAGTTGTACTCCAACTAACTCACTACTCTTGGTCTTTTATTTTTTATTCTTTTTATTTAGATTTTATATTATTTTTCATTTTATTGTTATTTCAAATCTCACATTGCATGCTTCCCTTGTCTTACTCCATTTTGTCTTCTTCCTGCCCTTTCTTATTTTCGTTATAAATTTTATTTTTCCTCATACTACATTTTGTTCCTATTCCTTACTCTTACTATTTTCCTCCCTCTATTCTCCCAAAAGCATTCTTCCTTCCATTAGTCACTTCACATTCCTTCCCCCCATCTCCCCCTATTAAAATATTCTTATTTCCTTTCCATCTTTACAAATTGTGGCTTGTTTGGCATGGATATTTGCATTTGTATATATACTTGCGCGCACACACACACACACACACACACACACATATATATATATATAGTGTCATTTTATTGTTAGACTGTTTTCCTCTGTTTTTTTTTCTTTCTTTCTCTTTTTCTTCTTCTTCTTCTTAAGGCAAGCCCTTCAATATTTGTTGCAGCACTAGTTTGGTGTTGACAAATTCCTTTAGTTTTTTCTTTTCTGGGAAGCTCCTAATTTCTCCTCAATTTTATGATAGCCTCACTGGGTAAAGGAGCCTTGGTTGTAGGTCCCTGCTTTTCATCACCTTAAATATTTCACACTGCCCCCTTCTGGCCTGAAATGTTTCTGTAAACCCACAACTTCAAAGTCATTTAATATTCAACAGAGGAAGCTAGCACATACAATGGGCTAAAGATAGTCTATTCAATAAATTGTGTTGGGAATGTTGGACAGATACATGCAGAAAAATGAAAGTAGGCCACCTTCACACACCACACACAAGAATAAATTTAAAATGGATCAAAGACTTAAATATTGGAGCCAAAACTATAAAACTCCTAGAAGAAAACATAGACAGCAAAATCTTGGATATTGCTCATAGAAATTTTTATCAGATATATCTCCCAGATAAGGGAAACAAAAGGAAAAAAATCAACAAATGGGACTACATATAACTAAAAAGTTTTTGCACAGCAAAGGAAAACATCAATAAAATAAAAAAGACAACCCACGGAATGGGAGAACACATTCACTGATACATCTGATAAGGGGTTAATATCCAAAATTTATAAAGTATTTACAAAATTCAACACCGAAAAAACCCAAATTTACAAATGGGCAAAGGACCTGAATAGACATTTCTCCAAAGAGGACTTATACATGGCCAGTAGACATATGAAAAGATGCTCAATATCACTGATCATCAGAGAAATGAGATATCACCTCACACTTGTCAGAATGGCTATCATCAGTAAATCAATAAACAACAAGTGCTGGCAAGGATGTGGAGAAAGGGGAACCCTGTTGCACTCTTGGTGGGAATGCAGATTGGTGCAGCTACTATGGAAAGCACTGTGGCGATACCTCAAAAAATTAAAAATGGATCTGCCTTTTGATTCAGTGACCCCACTTCTGGGAATATATCTGCAGGAACCCAAAACACTATTTGGAAAGAATATAATCACCTCTATTTTCATTACAGCATTATTTACAATTGCCAAGATATAGAAGCAGCCCAAATGTCCATCAATAGATAAGCGGATAAAACAACTATGAGACATTTACACAGTGGAATTCTACTTGGCCATAAAAAGAAAATTCCACCCTTTGCAACAGTATAGATAGACCTGGAGAATGTTATGCTAAGTGAAATAAGCCAATCAGAGAAAGGCACATAGCATATGATTTCACTCATATGTGGAATCTAATGAACAAACTGTACTAAAAAGCAAAATAGATACAGACTCGTAGATAAAGAGCAGATGACAGCTATTTTGTGGGGCATTAAGGGGTGGTGGGATTGAGCAAAAAGGAAAAAGGACTCATGGACATGGACAACAGTATGGTAATTGCTGAGAGGATAGGGGTATAAGAGGACTAACTGGTAATGCAAAAAAAAAAGTACAATAAATGTTAAATTTAAGAGAAATTTAAAAATAAAATAAAGTAGCTTATATAAAGAGGAAGAACTAGAATGGAAAAAGTCTTATACTGTTTTTAAATCCCTAAATAGGCCCATTTCCAAAAGGGACAAAAGTTCCTGGAATGACCAGGTTACTAATACAGGAACAAATGAAAAGGAGGGGAAAGCCATTCCTGAAGACAGGTTATTACACATATCTGTGTGATGATCACGCATGTATATTTTTAAATATGCACTGCAGAGTCTCCAAGCTCTCTGCTTGTCATTTTGTCTTCCCTTAGTTCGTCTATGTTTTGAAAAGTGAGTATAATAAATTGTTTGAAAAGAATGATCTTTAGCAGTTGAAGTAGTCCCCTAAGGTATTCTGAATGTTAGATTTATGGGCACTCAGGTCCCTTTTACTTTACCCTTCTAAGGTTCCTCTATTTCAATTCCAGTTGTTCACATCCTGTTTCAAGAGACACCCTATGGAGCTGATCACATGCAGGAGAGTCTGTTTCTGTCTTATTTATTAGGAAAATTCAGTTTCAGAGTCTTGGCATCAGAGAGAAGACTCCAGGGCCCCATGACCACAATGAATGTGCTGATCTGCCTCTGCACTCAAGCTTCCTCATTCCTTTCACCAATTCATCATTTCTTCCATTTTACAAATCAGAATTTTTTTTTTCAAATCTGAATGTTTCAAAGGAATGGTAGTCAAGTTTCTTTTTTAGTGCAATTTCATATTAATTTTGGAATTCTAATGTTTTAGTGCAGTAAGTCTTATTTTTTGTATCTGATCTTGCTATTCACAAATATTGTCTTTCCTTTTGTGTTATAATTTTGCAAATAATATTACACCATTTTTACCTAGCCAACAAAGTGAATGATTAGAACAAAGTAAAAAATTGACAGCCTACAGATCAACTCAAGCTTATAAATATATTCTATTTGACACTCAGAATATTTAAAAATCCTTTGAGTGTGTTGCCAGCCTTTGAAAGTCAGCATTTTATATTAAATTTTAATTTCTTGATTCTTATGAAGAACTAGAAATTCTACCAATACTGGATTAACATTTATGCTTGAAAACAATTGGCTGAAACCCTTTTAGCATGAGCTTGTGTTTTACAGTTCAACACAGACTCCACACTCCTGATGCCTTTCTCCCATCCTACTTCACGCATTTATTTACATTCTGTTTCTGACCCTTTTCAATACATGTATTTGTGACTCCCTGACTATATTAACACATAGTATATCTGATATCTAATATATGAAAATATTGTTCTCAAACTTTTTATATCTTATACTTTTCTCTCGACAAATATTACCTGCTTTAAATCAAAACCAGTACTACTTAAAGAGGGCTTCCAAATTTTTAGTTAGACTAGAAACTTCCAAATGTAGCAGAGTTCCCACTTCAGGCCAAGCTGAAGTTTTAGACATATTAGTTTTGCCCAGGGACCTTAAGAGATGGTCGTGAAAGAAACTTGTCAGGACTTCCATTACATGAGAATCTAAAAGGGACCTGGAAAAAACTCATTCTAAGGTCAACCTGGGCCCAAAATCAGGATTGCAGAGGAAGTGATCCTAAGACAGCATAGCTAAATCACAGTGACCTTGGAAGAGCCCCCTCTCACTTTTGCCTGAGTCCTAGCAAAAGAGGAGAATAGAATTAGAAACCACTAAGACCTAGTTGTTAAACACTTCCATAGAATAATAGCACATATAGTACTGCCCTATTTGAGTATTGTCTTTGAGATAATAATCAAAGAATGAGTATTATCTCATTCTTTGGAATGAGATTAAATAGAGGGATGATGTAATGACTATACAAACTTTTGAGACTTCTGCATGGCAAAATATTTCAAATTAAAATGGAAATGTATTTGCAATATGGATGATGAAGTATCCCTAATATAAAAGGTATTCTCATAAACTTTTATAAAAACCAATGAGCAAATTAATAAAAATTTGGACAAAGGACATAAATGATTCATAAAGGATAGCCAACTGTCTAGAAATATATGAGCAAATACTTTGTGTTATTTATTACTTGAAAATATGTAAAATATAAATATAAAATGACTTTTTCACTATCCATTAGCAAGGATAAAAATGGCAGTACCTGTAAAAACACTGTATAAGCAATTGCACATTCTTTCTGAAAGGTACTTTGATCAGAATGAAAATGTATTTGTTTTTATATTGTTCAGTTCTGTAACTTGTCCTCTAAAAATCTACACTTAGAAAAACAGATTTGAGCAAAGTTATATATATATGTACACACACACGCGCGCGCACACACACACACACAAGTGTTCATTGGAATGTTGTCACTTTTAATAAACTGAAATAAAAAGTAATCTCTTGTAATAAGAAGATCAAGAAAGTAATTTTATATCTATATAATAGAATACTATTCCAGCTGTTTATAAAAGCAATTGTTGTATAAGGAAATTTATGGACAAAGAAGAAAGTTCAGAAAATACCAGTTGTAGTAAAATATATATTTAAAACACTTTTTTTAAGAAAGAGAAAATTTTTATGAGGAATACCCACCAAAATGCTAATAGTGATCATACGGATTTGGGATCTTTTGCAATTTTTGTCTTCAGTTATTTCTAAGTCTGCTCCAAATTTTACAAAACACATTTATAATTAGGATGAATAGAAAACTTAATTTTAAATGTTGATCAAACAAGTTAATGGTTGAGGAAGTTTATAACCCAGTTCCTGTCTTATGTCAAAATTGTCAATTCAAAATTGCCAATTCACATTGCGGGTAGGACCAGACAAGAGGCTACAGCAGCAGCATTGTCCACAGCATGTGTGGCAGGCATTGAATGATCCAGCAGAAGTAATAGAAGTCTCTAAAAAACATAAAAATTCCTGTGGAAATGGTGTTAACATCCAGGACAGACCGGTGGCCTAACTAGAACCATGGCAGGAGAGAAGGACCAACAGAAGTAGCGAGGATGCCAGGCAGCTGCCTTTTGGTAGCACATCAGATTTGATTGTGAGCAAGTTAAATTGATGCCCTGGATACTTCCAGAAATGGTTGGGGCAGATTTTACAAGGAACTGGGATCTTACATTCACAGAGATATACAAAAGCTTCCAAATAACAGATTATTTCTATAAAAGTGACCCACTTTTTAGACCAAATTGTGGAAGCCTGAGGAAATATGAATAGATCCATTTTTCATGGTTCTGATAATAATACCTATATTCATATATATTGCTCTTTTATCTTTATTTTGCTGACACATAAACTATATTTTGCTAAAGACTACTTCTACTGACCCTGGATAAAGTAGATAATTTAACTATTACTTCATCATGTGGATAAATATTTTCTATAAAGTAAGACCATTTTATGAGGCCAAATGATAAATTAATAGACTAAAAACCTTTGTTGTTTTCAGGCCTAACTCAAATGTTTTTCCACTCTGAAACCTTGGCTGATGCTTCCCTACCTTCTTCCAGGGTTGCCTCCCCAGATGTTTTTACTGAGCCTCTTATAATAATACCACAAGGTTCTAACCAGCATCACAACCACTCATGTTCGTAGCTCTTCTGTTCATTTTTGTGTGACTAGAAGACAAGAATTGAGCTTTTCTTTTTTCTCCCTCATATTACTAATTATGTATTTATTTATACTAGCAATAAACAAATATTTTAAATGCCTAGGAGGAAGCATTATAGTGATTTTAGTTGGACTTTACAAATTAGTAAATTGTTTAAATTTTCCCAGGATTATTTGAAAACCCCTTAGTTGGCTTAATATGTTCTCACAAAGACAGTTAAATCATAAACCAATTCATTGTTTTATCCATTTCAGCATTAAAATTTCAGCTATCATTAATAGATTCATTGATTGTAACAACAAATGTACCACTGGTTTGGGATGTTGATAGTGGCAGAGGCTGTGGGCGTAGGGGAAGGGGGTCTAGGCAGTGCTCTATATTTTCTGCTCAATTTTTCTGTAAACCTTAAACTGCTCTAAATAGTCTATTATTTTTAATAAAATAGGTCAATTTTAATTGGGCTTTACAAACTGCAGCTACTATTGAAAATTTCCTGAAATAATAATATGAACCAGGTGATGGATATAATTTTTGACATATACATTAATAAAAGTACTCTGTTTTCAAAACTAACCTTGGGTTTGAGAAGGTTTACCTTGAAAATTGAAAAAAGCAAACAAACAAACCTCTATGTTGTCAATTTTGCTTTCTTTATGTCATAGAATTTTCCCTTTTTTAAAAGATTTTATTTATTTATTTATAGAGAGAAGGGAAGGGAGAAAGGGAGAGAAACATCAATGTGTGGTTGCCTCTCGTACACCCCCTACTGGAAACCTGACCTGGCCTGCAACCCAGGCATGTGCCCTGACTGAGAATTGAACCAGCGACCCTTTGATTCTCAGGCCAATGCTCAATCACTGAGCCACACCAGCCAGGGATATGTTAAAGAATTTGCAAACAAATGTGAAGCATATTAGTTCTAATTTGCCTTTGGTTTTCTGCTAAGTAGTTCCTTTTTGATGTGCCATATATTTTTAAATATTATTAGAATACCTCATTTGCCAAGAGAATTGGACTCAATGTAATTTTAATCCCCAAAATATGAAGGTCATTTATGAAAATAATTTTATGCTATTTATTTTCTTGCATGTGTGTGCACACACACAGGAGAAACATCATCAAACCAATTAATTATTGCTGACTTTCATACTTTTCTGAAGAACAGAAATAATCACTTTGTTGGTTAAGTTAATTCCATAAAAATATATCCTACTGTAGAATTATTCCCCATAACTTTTTTCTATAGTTCTTTGGGATCACTCAATTCATTCGCTGTTCATTAATAATCCATTGCACATCTACTAGCTATAGCTTAATGATTGGCTATTATCTTACAGCAAATTATGGTTTTAACCACCACAGTCTAAAAAGGCAAATATTAAAGATTTTTCATAACAGAAAATCAAGAATTGAAAGTTCAAACTAAAGTGTTTTCTCAGAGAAAACACTGGGTATGCACAGTGCTACATTAAATTAAAAACATAATTTCAAGCCACATTTGGTTAAATAATTTTAGCTTTTATTTTAAAGTAGTTTATCAGAACTTTAGTCACAGGTTGAATCAACACATGCTAACAGCAAAACATCGTTTCATGTTGACAAAGATGAAGTGGTCCTGGTCTCCCTGGGTGTGTTATCATCCTCCGCTAACGCACAGCCTTTAGAGTTATGAATGAAGAATATAAACTCCAGCTCAGTAGCCAAATCAGTTGAATCAACCCTAGTAGGCATCGGGATGTTGATGTCACAGCCAGACCACACTCAGAGCCACAAAGATAATATACTCTAGAGCAAAAGAAAAGATGTAAATGCTTTCATTTACCTTGTACATTTCAGACAACAGTACGAGAATTAAACAAGAGGGTTTCCCTAAAATCTGCTGTTTTTATTGAAAGCTAGGGTTTGGTTCTGAGTTCCACAAAAAAAAGAATGGGATTTAATGAAATTTTAAATAAATTCCCCCTCTAACAAAAGTGTAAATAAATATACGTACAATTGTAAAACATGATTTTTTACTAATAGTGCAGTCTCCACCAATATTTCACCATTACAATTCAACAGCAGTGGTATTTTTGCTAATTTCTAAATAAGTTGGAAGATAAAGTCATTCACAACAAATATAATTGATCTTCCCCTCACTGCCACATAAACAGTATTTGGTCACTCTAATAAAGTCAGTTTGAAAAAAAGAAGTACAAATTGATAGTTACAGAACAGTCATGGGGATATAAGGTATAGCATAGAGAATGTATCAGTAATCTTGTAATAGCCATGCATGGTGTCAGATGGATGTTAGTTTTATCTGGGTGGTCACTTCATAAGTTATATAAGTGTCTAATCACTGGGTTTTACATCTGAAACTAATATAATATTGTTGTCAACTGTAATTTTATTATACTTTTTAACTGTAATTTTAAAATAAAAATTATTTCAAATAAAATAAAACAAAATGCACAGAAAATACTTTAAAAGCCACATTTATGTGCTATATTATTAATGCAAGCATAATGCTTCCACATTGTATTGTTTTGCAAGGGTTATCATGGAATCTTCATCATTTATCATACATGTACTTCTGTCTTTTTTCTAGTCAGAGGCACAGCATGAAAAAACTACATTTCACATTGAAACATCACTATGTGGAACAGTATGATGAAATGAGACACAGGAGGAGTTATACTCTGGTAAACAGTTGGTCTACAGAATGATAGCATTTTATGTTGAGACTGATTTATCAATTTTAAGTTCTAAGAGTTGACTGATCTAAAAGCCAGAGTGTCACTAGTGATGAAGTACACGCATGTAAAAAATTACAGGTGATGTGACTAGGTCTGCTTAAGAGTCCTCTCACCCAGGCCTGTGTTACAGACCAACACAGAATACCACAGTCTTCTTCTGATGGTGGCTCCTGATTAATTATTCCTTACTGCAGGTGATAAGAAGCATTTGCATTGTTATGGACATTGAAAATGTGTCACTAAATATTGAAGTTTGATGATATTGTAAGTGTAAGCAGAAATATATTTCACAGATAGCATTCAGATATGCATACATTTTATATAAACAAAAAATGAAGATTTTAGGAGACAAACTATTTCACTCAACAATCTAGGAATTTACAACAATATTTTCTTGTCACATATCAAAGAAGCAGCACATAGTTTGGTTTTATCCCAAATTCTCCAAAGTAAAAAAAGTATCTCTCACTATATAGATAAACTGTGAAAAATTGGGAAAATATTTTCTTGATTAAAATATTTTCGAATATGAAAATATTTGAAATATTGTACGTGTTCCAGCCTGGCCAAGTAGGTCAGTTGATAAGACTGTCGTCCCTATACTCCAAGGTTGCAGATTCAATCCCTGGTCAGAGCACGTACAAGAAGCAATAAATGAATTCATCAATAAGTGGAACTACAAATTGCTACCTCTGTCTCTCTGTCTCTGTCTCTCCCCTGCCCCACTTCTCCTACTCTAAATCAATTTTAAAAATTAAAGATAAAAAAATGAGAGGCTCCAGAGCTACTACTGCTGGCGGCTGTAGTTTTCTTGATATAACTAGCATTTAGTACCTCATCTGAGTAAAGCACACATGATGGAAAACTTGACTTTATTTTTAAAAACTTGTACATTATACCTCACATTAAAATATAGGGAATTGATCAAAAGGCAGATCCATTTTTAATTTTTTGAGGTATCTCTATACTGTTTTCCACAGTGGTTGCCCCAGCCTGGATTCCCACCAGGAGTGCAAAAGGGTTTCCCTTTTCCACATCCTTGCCAGCGTTGTTTTTAGTTGTTTTATTGATGATAGCCATTCTTACTGGTGTGAGATGGTATATCATTGTGGTTTTAATTTGTGTTTCTCTGATGATTAGTGACATTGAGCATCTTTTCATTGTCTGTTGGCCATGTACATGTCCTCTTTGGAGAAGTGTCTGTTCAGGTTCTTTGCCCATTTTTTAAAACTGGGTTGTTTGTTTTTATGGTGTTGAGTTTTGTAAGTACTTTATCAATTTTGAATGTTAATCCCTTATCATATGTATCGGTGAATATGTTCTCTCATTCTGTGGGTTGTCTTTTTATTTTGTTGATGATTTCCTTTGCTATGCAAAATTTTTTAGTTTCATGTAGTCCCATTTGTTAATTTTTTTCTTTTGTTTCCCTTTGCCTGGGAAGATATGCACAATAAAAAATTGCTATGAACAGCACTTGCTAGTATGGCTCAGTGGATTGAGTGCCAGCCTGTAAACCAAAGGTTTGTTGGTTCAATTCCCAGTCAGGGTTCATGCCTGTGTTTCAGGCCAGTTCCCCAGAAGGGGGTGTGCGAGAGGCAACCACACATTGATGTTTCTCTCCTTCTTTCTCTTTCCCTTCCCCTTTCTCTAAAAATAAATAAATAAATTGCTATGAAAAACGTCCAAGAATTTTCTGCCTATGTTTTTTTTTTTTCTAGGATTTTTATGGTTTGGGGTCTAACACTTAAGTCTTTGATCCATTTTTAATTTATTCTTGTGTATGGTATAAGAAGGTGGTATACTTTCATTTTTCTATCTTTTGACCCAGAAGTTCCACTTCTGGGAATATATCTGAAAGAACTCAAAACACTATTTCAAAAGAACATAAGCATTCCTATGTGCATTGCACCATTGTTTACAATTGCCAAGATATGGAAGCAGCCCAAGGTGCCATCAATAGACAAGTGGATAAAACAACTATGGGACATTTACACAATGCAATACTACTTGGTCATAAAAAACAACAAAATTTTACCCTTTGCAACAGTATGGATGAACCTGGAGAACATTATGCTAAGTGAAATAAGAAGTCAGAGAAAGTCAAATATCATATGACCTCACTCATACATGGAATCTGATGAACAAACTGAGGAAAACAGAGACAGACTCATAGAGAGCACATGACAGCTAGTGGTCAGGGGGAAGTCTGGGGGTGGAGGGATTGAACAAAAGGAAAAAGGACTCACGGACATGGACAACAGTGTGGTGATTGATGGGGAGAGAGTATAAGGAGACTAAATAGCAATGGAAAAATATAATAAAGATTAAATAAAAATAAATTATAAAATAAAATATAGGGAATTGAGCAGAAGATCTGTATGATTATGAAATAAGTGCTTCTAGATAGCCAAGGGCAACTTTTCCATGGCTCAGTTTTCTCTCCTATAAAATGGAAATAATAATAACCCTTTCACAGGCACTTACAAAGGTTAAACAGCACATGGCAAATGTCATATAAGGATTTGCTGTTATTCATTATTATTCAGTATTCATGGTGACATTGCAGGAATACAACAAAATATATTATCTCAAATCCAGTAGTTCTACAAATACTATCATGTTAAAATTAAAACAAAATTTAAATGGAATAGTGTAGGACAGTGGATATATAGCAGATGTCTGCCCCAAAGATTAAAATATGACAAAATGTTATTTACAAATACCTCCTGTCAATCAATATTCAGAGGCATCATATATCCAGGAGTGGGCATATAACTGAGAAGCAGAATCCAGTTTTAATTTCCATTTTCAGAAGTTTAATTGTAATAGGCAAATCATAAATGTTCTCTAAGCCTCAGTTTTCACATTTAAAATGGGAATAAGACTATCTTTTTCACAAATACATTTCAAACTTCAAATATCATGACAATTCTGAAAACAATGAGGGAGTATAAAAACGGATTCTGTACCACATGCCAATATAATCTACAATTACTGTAATGAAATCTCCCCTGTGCCTATGTTACCACTGAACTTCATAAAATTCAATTGTCTTGTGAGAAATAGACTACTGCCCGTGTTATTATAAAGACAATGGAGGGGAAAATAACTTCAAAAGGAACCATATATACATTTTTGAATTCTGAAAACATATGACTACAAGAAAGCGTTTAGATCAAAAATCATAAGCAATTCATCTGTGAAGTGGCTCTTCAATAATTTGGTTTGACTCTAAAAGGGACTCAAAATATTAGGGTCCTTACTAAAATCGTTATAGGCAGGAACTGAATCTTTTAACATTTTCTCACGGCCCTCACTATTGGCCTCTATTTTTAATGTCCAATCCATACTAGCACATATATGTGTATATATAATGTATGCATATATATGTGTATATATAACTTTTTAATGGTAGCTTCAATTTTTACATTGTCAACACTACAATTATTTCTTCTATACATCCATTCATTATTTTATGCTTGGAAACTCACCCAGAAATCATTAACATACCTATACATTCTTCCTCTCATATTATGCTTTCATATTTTACCTAGAATCTCTGAATTTTTTTTTTTTTTTTTTTTTTTGGTATATGACCTAGGGAAGAATCTTGATTAATTTATTTGTTCAGTAAGTCAATAGTTTCTATAATGTTATTGAATATTCTTCTTAAGTCAGTGAAGAAAAAATACAACATTTATAACATTAAACAGTTGCAGGAAGAGTAGCAAGAATCTTACTTTGTTTGCGGAGAGGTAAGGAAAGGAGCAAAGGGCACTTTGGAAGCAATGTAACCTGCAGTGGATCGCAAGAGACAGAGGAAAAGAGCAACAGTCACGGGGAGCTGGGAAGGAACTGTGTTCAGGAATAGAGACTTCCCCTCTTCGGAAATTTCACCTGGGGCCAACCCAAGCAGGGGGGTGGCAATGAGTCTTTTTAGTGGTCTGACTCTCTAAAAAGCTAGGAAAACACAATTGATGGCAGCTGTACAAGCTCTTGCCAATGCGATATCATCAGTGGGGAAGGAAGTGCAGTAGCATTAATTAACCCACACCTCGCAAAGTAAAGAACACATGTCTGTTACGAAATCTTACACAATCCAAACACATTTTAATATAGGATATGTTTTTTAAAAGGTAAAGTAAATGTAACAACATATCTCTACTTGTCCTCATTCTAAAATTTTGTTTTTCACCTTTTCTTACTTACAAGAAGTAAAAAATATAAATAAATTCAGCATAGAAATATAAATCACCTATAATCTCATCTCCTGAACCACACAAAATTAATTACTCACCATTGGGCAACTGGTCCTCCAGCCTTTTATGAACACAATTATTTTTACAAATACAGTATCATAAAATAAATGTACAAAAATTATATAGAGTTGTATAAAATCCAGCAATTAGAGAAAAAATGTACAATGAAAAAGACCAGAACAGGACCACGAATTTGGGATGTAGCTAAAACAAGGATAAACATAGAGGCCATTTATAATACTATATAGATGGGCCACAAATTTTACTCAAAACCTCTGCCAATCAAACTGAAGCAGAACATTTAATTTTTATACAGTTCAAAACTCCATTAGATTAAAAGTAAACAGTTTTCAGGAAAAGAAAATGAATGCCATATCTCCCCAATGTTCTTGGAGAAAGAAATGTTTTATAACAATTTTCTTATTTTTCTAAGAACACATAGGGTATATCTACAACCCAGTAGAACTTTGCAATATTTGCAAACTAAAATGACTATAAGAAGGATAGGCAGGGATCATACATGACTGACTCCACACCTGACAAAACAATAGAGAAGGGACTGGGTAAGCCTGAGAGTACAAACCCTGCGTATATTCATTGTATACATTCAAGTATTTGTACCTACGTATACCAATCTGTTTCATGTTTGAACAATTTCTGGTCACACACATCATCTTTGTTCTTGGAGAACCCCCAGTATACAATCGCTATTGCTTGGTTGTTGATTTTTTTCCCCCAAGTCTTTGCCCATAATCCTCATCACCAACATATATCTGTCATTCATTAATGCCAAACAATTGGACTTAAAAATAATGTCATGTTTTCTAGCATCTTTATCACTTTGTTCTCATAAAAACACAAGTGCCAAGAAACTTCAGAGACTTTAGAAGTTTTGAAATATGAAAAACCTTTGTGGATTTTCACAATGGAAGAGAACTACAAAGTATTATTTCCATTTTGAAAACAGATTTTCATTTTTAGGATGGATTTGGGTGTTTGTTTTTTAAATAAAAGGACAAAAGAGATCATACTTTAACTACTGTCATTTTAAGGGTGGCAAAACCAGTACAAAAACAGGTAAAAGATGTACCTAGTTAGTCGAAGTATTAGCTGGAACATGACATTTCTGAATTGTACTTCTATCAATATGATGTTCTTAACATATTACTAAAAATGTATGACATTTATTTAGGGTGAATTAAAAATAGGTACTATACCAAATAAAATTCAATCTCCAAGTTTTCCAAAAGTGGGATAGGTACTATATCATTTTTTTCTAAAAAATATGTGTCAAGCCTATGTTATATGCATTAAAATAAAGATACATTATCTGTAAGAGTAGAAATCTTATCTAAAACCTCTCCAGTTTTTTTTTAAATTAATATGCAGTACAAAAACCACTCTTTTGCATAAAGTCATGGGAATTTACCACATGTTCATATCTGTACAACCATTACCACTAAATAGATACAGAAAATATCACCACCACCACCCAAACTCCCTTGTGCTGCCTCTTTGCAGGCCCACTCCCCTCCTTCAACCTCAGTCCCAAATCCCATTGATTCGTCCTGTCATTATAATTTTGTCTTTTTTGAGAATGTCATAGAAATGGAATTATATAGGATGTAAACTTTTGTGACTAGCTTTATTACCCAGCAAAATACTGGGTAATAAAATACTTTGCAATTTATCCAAGTTATTAGAGATATCAATAATTCATTTTTGTTGCTAAGTAATAGTCCATTGTATCAATGTACTATGATTTCTTTCTCTATCATTACCCATTGAAGGACATTTGGGTTAGTTTCAGCTTTGGCAAATGTGAGTGCAGTTTCCATAAAAATTTGCACACAGGTTTTATGTGAACCTAAGTTTCTGTTTATCTATGGTAAATAGCTAGTGCAGTTGCTAGTAAAAGGGTAAATATGAGTTTAACATAATAAAACACTGCCAAACTATTTTCTAGAGTGGATGTGGCATTTTGCTTTCTCACCAGCATTTTGTAAGAGTTCCCATAGCTCTGCATCCTTGCCAGTCCCTAAAGTTGTCTAGTCTTTTAAAAGACAGTTATATTATATACATAGTTGTGTCTCATCACCATTTTAACTTGTATTTTTTACAAATTATGATGTTGACTAATGATGTTGAGAATTTTTCATGTGCTTATTAACCTGTTATTTCTCCTCTTTAGATTAATGTTTGTTCTGCCCTGGCCAGTGTGGCTCAGTTGGTTGAGCATTTGTCTTGCAAACCAAAAGGTTGTGCTTTCGATTCCTGGTCAGGACACATGCCTACATTACAGGTTCAGTGAGTCCACAGTCGGGGCATGTATGAAGGGCAACCAATCAATATTACTCTCTCACATTGATATTTCTCTTCCTCTCTCCTTTTCCCTCTCTCTAAAATCAATAAGCATGTGATTGATTGAGAAGTTTAAAAATAAGGTAACATTTGTTTAAATTACTTCTCATTTTTAAATGTGGGTTGTTTGAGCCCTGGCTGGTGTGGCTTAGTCAATTGAGTGCTGGCCTGTGAACCAAAGGGTTGCTGGATCAATTCCCAGTCAGGGCACATGCCCGGGTTGTGGGCCAGGTCTCCAGTAGGGAGCACGTGAAAGGCAACCACACATTGATGTTTCTCTCCCTCTCTTTCTCCTACCCTTCCCCTTTGTTTAAAAATAAATAAGTAAAATCTTTAAAAAGTAGAATTTTAAATTTGTTTTTTTTATTACTTATTGATGAATTTTAAGAAATCTTTACATAGTCTAAATATAAGATTTTTGTCAGATATGGGACCTGAAAATATTTTCTACCAGTCTGCACTTTTTCTTTACATTTTTTTCATAGTGGCTTTTGCAAAACAAAAGTTTTTAATGTTTATGGAGTGCAAGTTATCAATTTATTTTTATAGGTCATGCTTTAGGTATCATGTCAAGCATTCTTTACCTAGTTCAATTTTATGAAAAATTTTCCTATAGTTTCTTCAAAAAGTTTGAAGGCTTTACATTTTACCTTTAGACCTGTGATCCATCTTGAGTTAAGTTTTGCATAAGATATGAGGTTTAGATCAAGGTTTGTTTTATTGCACATGGAGGTCATGTTTCAACAGCATTTGTTGAAAATACTCAATTTTCAAGAAATGGATACATTTGACCTACAATGTTGCCTGTATTAAGCCTTTATATCCTTTTAAAGTCTATTGGGTCTCTAAAATCACATGCTCACTTAATGAAGCTACTGCCCCCACTGACTAGTACAGTGAAGTCATCATTGTTCATGCATGTGTATTCCAGTCCATTCTCCTTGGTTGCCAGGTTACATTGATGCTGTGCAAATTATTCTCATTATATTAACAATGGCTGGACTTTTTCTCCAGACAGACCTCATAGTCTATAGTACTGAGTGAGTATCCATGTGTACTCAAAAGGAAATCATATGCGCTAAAATAGTCGAACTCATTGAAGCAGAGAGCAGAATGGTGGTTGCCAGAAACTGAGGGGATGAGAAAAGGGGAGATATTGATCATAGAGTACAAAACTTTATTTATTCAAGATGAATAGTTCTGAAGATCTAACGTGCAGCATGATGGTAACAGTTAATAGTCTCGTATATTTGAAATAGCTAAGAAGGTAGATCTTAAGTGCTCTGACAACATACACACATGAAAATAGTCACTGTGAGGTGATATGTTGGTGATGCTTGATGCTTGATTTTGGTGATGATTTCACTATATAGAGGTGAGCAAAAGTAGGTTTACAGTTGTGGGTATGCCAAATAATTTATTCTTGCATTATTATTAATTATTGTATTACTTATTTGTATTATAACTGTAAATCTACTTTTGCTAACCCCATTTATATGTAAAAATACTGAGTTGTACACCCTAAATATAAACAATTTTGTTGACTATAACTCAATAAAATTGGGGAGAAAAGTGTTATCCTTTCTATTGAAAAATAAAAGAAAAAGAATGTGTATTGCAGTATTGTTTATTTCTCCATACCTGCCAATTTTCTCTCTGAAAGAAGAGTGCTAAAATCTCAAACTGTAGTTGTAGATTTGTCTTTTGTTCCTATTCAGTGAATTTTTGCTTCATGTATTTAAATGTATTGCTGTCATATGAGTTCACATTTAATACTGTCAATTCAATGAAAAAACATAACATTTTTATAATTATGTAATATCTCATTATTTCTGCTAATTTTCTTCACTATGAAATCTACTTTCCCTAATACTAATAAAGTACTCCAGCTTCCTTTTACTTTTAACCCCTACAAATCATTAAATCATTACTTTTAATTGCAGACCCAGGTGTCATAACATAACATTCGAAATATCCTATATATAGTTCAAAACCACAGCATATGAAGAACCAGGAAAATATACACTCAGAAGAGGAAAGATAGTCAAAATATACCTTTTCAGATGTATTCATTAAACTTGAGCTGCCACCAACGCAAAACCAATTCAATCCAACGGCAACAGCAGAGTTTTAAAATTAGAATTTTTGACGAACAAAATACAAATAGAACAAAGGCATGGATGGAAACGTGGAACAGACTGACCGCTGTTAGAGGGGAGTGGGCAGGGACTGGGCAGAGGTAGGCAAAGGGGAGAAAATGGGAACATCTGTAATAGTATAAACAATAAAAATAAAGTTTAAAGTAATAAGACAGGAGAGTTTTAGATGCATAATGACTAGATTAGGTTAAGTATAGAAAGAAAATTAACAATGAGACTTATGTTTCAGAAAATTTAATGTGTATGGTACCTTAAAGGTAGGTTTAGGAATAATTTGGCTTACAGAAGAGGGACAGATGAATTCTTATAGTAAACTTTTCTCCCTTTAGTTCCATAATTAAATGATGAATAACAATGAGACAAAAACTACATTACTATTCAAGATAGGATAATATTTTTCTATATGTTACAATAGAGAGATATAAAATATATAGCAAAATAAAATAGTATTTTTCTAAACCTCTCTGAAATTTTCTATTTTGGAATGTCAAAGATATTAGAAAAGTTTATAAAAATCTTGTATTTCTTTGCAAAATAAAAGAATAATATATAAATGAAATAATAATTTGTATATAATAATATACATTTTTAAAAAAATTTATAGACCTACTAGAATTTATTGGCCCCATATTAAAAATTCTTGATTTATTTGATCATTACCACTCAGGTTTATTTTTTTCTATTTTTTAAAGTTTTATTTCAGTTAAATAATTGAAATTATTCTTTTATTTATACACTAAATACATCTTTGTTGAATTAAATTTAGCTACATGGCAAATCTGTTGTTCCAGAAAAAATGTATTCATATAAATCTAACATAATATAATTCTCATCTTTTTATTATCTAAGTTAAATATTTATTTTATAAGGAAATTTTATAACATCAATTGAATATTCAAAGACAATGTATTACTTTTTACAAAAAAGGACCTGACAAATTTCAAAAAACAAAGTTATACACATCATATTATGCCCTTTTTCTTTCAATAAAGAGAAAATAATCTAAAATTAGACTTACATTATTAATGAATGGATATAACAGTAATGTCTTTCATATATGTTGAGTATAAAAAGTCAAGCAATATTGAAAGGATTTTTATGGCTAAAATATTTATAGGGACAGAAAAAATAAAGAAGCTAGAGTGAAAAAATGTAGAGTAGATATTGATATGAATAAAGGATAAATCAATAAAGATAAAAAACAAACAAAATAGAATTGATTCTTAAAACCAAGAGCTGAGTATTTAAGACCTACACAACAAAACAAAATTGGCAATATAAACAAAAAGACACCATACACAAAAATATACTCAAGGTGGATAAAAGACTTAAATATAAGTTGAGGCACCATAAATGTCCCAGAGGAGAACATAGACAGGAAAATCTCAGATATATCACGTAGCAATATTTTCATCAATATGTCCCCTAGAATGAGGGACATAAAGGAAAGAATGAACAAATGGGACTTCACCCAAATTTAAACCTTCTGCACAGCTAAAAAAAAACAGCAAAATGAAAAGAGAATGAACTTTATGGGAAAATATATTTGCAAATGATACTTCAGACAAGGGTTTGATCTCCAAAATATGTAAAGAACTCACATGTCTCCACTCTAGGAAGACAAACAACCCAGTTAAGAAATGGGCAAAGGACCTGAATGGACACTTCTCCAATGAGAACATACAGAGAGCCCAGAGACATATGAAAGGATCCTTAGCATCATCACTAGCCATCAGAGAGATGTAAATTAAAACCACAATGAGATAGCTCTTCACACTGATTCATTGTGAAGTGGTATCTTCACAATTCATAACCAAATCAAAAAACAAGTGCTAGCAAGATTGTGGAGAAAAGGGAACCCTAGTACACTGTTGGTGGGAATGCAGATTGGTGGAGTCACCATGGAAAACAGTATGGAAATTCCTCAAAAAACTATAAATAGAACTGCCTTTTGACCCAGCAAGTCCACTGCTGGGATTATATCCTAAGAACCTTGAAACACCAATCCAAAAGAACCTATGCACCCAATTGTTCATAGCAGCACAATCTACAATAGCCAGGTTTTATTTTTTCTCTCTTGTTTTTTTAATTTAATTTAATTTTAATTGTTGTTCTTGTAGTTTTCTGTCTTCTACTCCCATCCCAGCCCACTGCCCCAGCCCTCCCCAGCTCCCTCCCATTTCCACCCCCGTAGCTTTTGCACCCCAATGTTCATACCAGCACAATTTACAATAGCCAAGTGTTAGAAGCAACCTAGATGCCCATCAGTAAATGAATGGATCAAAAAACTATGGTACATTTACACAATGGAATTCTATGCAGTGGAAAGAAAGAAGGAGCTCCTACCCTTCATGACAGCATGGATGGAACTGGAGAGTATTATGCTAAGCAAAATAAGCCAGGAGGTGAAAGACAAATACCATATGATCTCACCTTTAACAGGAACCTAATCAACAAAACAAACAAACAACCATAATATAACCAAAGACACTGAAATTGAGAACAGGCTGACAGTCACCAGAGAGGAGAAGGGAGGGAATTTCAGGGAGAAAGGGGAAGGGTTTAGAGCAACAAGTATAAAAGACAATAGCCAGGTTTTAGAAGCAACTTAAATGCCCATCTGTTAATGAGTGGATCAAAAACTATGGTACATTTACACAATGGTATATTATGCAGCAGAAAGAAAGAAGGAGCTCCTACTCTTCATGACAGCATGGATGGATCTGGAGAGCATTATACTAAGTGAAATAAACCAGGTGGTGAAAGACCAATGCCATATGATATCACCTATAAATGGAACTTAACAAGACAAGCAAACAAGCAAAATATAAACAGAGATGTTGAAATAAAGAACAGGCTGATGGTAACCAGTGGGGAGGGAGGAGAAGGATAACAGGGGAAAGAAGGGGAAGGGTTTTCAAGGAACATGCATAAAGAACCCATAGACAAAGCCAAGGGGGAGTAGGACTGAGGGTAGGAGGAGGGGGTTGGTGGGGAGGCAGGGGAGGGGATGAGAGTAAATGGAGACAACTGTACTTGAAACACAATTTTTAAAAAAGACAATAGGTAGAAGAAAAATGAGAACAGCAAAGCTGAGTTTAAAATTTAGAAGAGAACACAGTGAAAGGCTTTATTCCAGAAGATTAACAAATCTAGGCAAATTTAAAGTGTAATGATCTGATTCTGTGGAGAAAAGTAGTAAGAAGAGAAAGCAGTCTACTCCCTCAGGACCAGGAGTGCCTGCAAAGATGACCTGACCAGGAGTCAGGAGAGAAGAGTGGGAAAGAAGTTAGGGAGCTCAGACAGCAAGATGAAGCCTGGATTTTTGCCAGGGAGGTTCATGAGGAAACTCTTATGAGAGAAGGAGAGATGTCTATGGGGAGTTTTAGGAAGTGTGTTTATTTCTTTGAAGAACTGCGTACAACATCCACCTGCCCCATTAATAATCAAGAATTATAATATTTTTAGGTCATAAGAGTCAGATCATTATTCCTTGAATAGAATGTATAGGTGAGGCCATATGATATCAAAGCTGTTGATTTAGATATAAATGTAGGTGAAGATTTAAAAAGATACTCATCAAACATAATAGGGATTAACTCTAGGGAGTAGTATTAAAGTGAGGAAGTGACTAAACAAGAAAAGAAGATTTTTCTATTTTACTCTAAACCTACACTATTCTTTAGATCTTTTACAATAAGTTATATTATTTAACTAATTGTTAAAATAAAGTAAATTTTAAAATAAAGTAAATTTTAGCATTGTTTTAAAAAATGCTTTACTTCCCATTTAAGAAAGGTTAATAAGGTAGGGGTAATTCTTCAGTATGTCATTACAAGTTTTGCTCAGTGTCCATATCACTTATGTATACATTCATACCTTTCAATATAAAACTACAGTTATAGTTCACAAAAATTATAATTTTATTGAAGAAAGGGAAAATAAGAGTGTCTAATTATTCAAATAATTTAATAGCAAATGATAAGCATAATGAAATCTACATGGGGATTTACGAGAAGGCAAATTTGTCAGGACATTGTGGTCTGCTAACATCTTTGATAAAAACATTAAGAAATTTCTCTAGACAGGATGAAGAGGGAATGAAATTTGGTTGGCAAAGAAATTTGCTCACAAAGAAAGGAGATAAAAGTCTTTAGAGGTGAGAGGGGAATTATACCAGTATATGGTAAACCAGCCCAACTAGAGTGAAGGCCCTCAAGGAGGCTGGGTTAGAAAGGGAAAATAGAGGCTGAGTGGAGAGAACCCTGGACCCAACTAGAAGCCACATATTGTAGAACTGAAGAGCTGTGACTCTGGAGACTCAGGGGTAGAGTTTCTAACCTTCTATGCTACTTGCCCTTATATGGTCTAGGACAAGGATCTCAATTTCCCTGATACTTAGGAAAATAAAGATAATATTAATACCGACCTCATAGTTATTATAAAGACTAATTTAAAATACTTAAAGTACTTTGTAAAGGGATTTTCAACAACTTGATAAATGATAACAATCTTTCATTATTTTTATTGCATGCATAGAGTTTAGATATTATCCAATAGGCCAGCATTTTCCAAACTGTATTCTTCAAAACACTAATTTTTAGATATTAAGTGGTTTTGCTCAAAGAATAAAGTTCCTTGGAAAGAAAACTTTTAGACCATATGAGTTAAATGTTGTTACTAGAAACTCTAGTATGCTAATAGACATTGACACTGTCCTTGAGGTTGCATATCCAAAACTGTGGTTTTGGCTCTTTTCCATCAAAATCTTATTTCTCAGAGCTCCATTTTGGAAGTAAAGCTGCACACTGGGAAACACTGATAAAAACAATAAGGCAGTATTGCTAGTCTTTGATCAGCAAAGTAGCATGAGGTGAAAATAATGTTTTTGTGGGATCTTACACAGGTTGAAAAAATAAAGGTATGTGAAAAGGCTTCTGCAATAAACTTGGTCTTAGATGTCAAAAGCTTGGACTATGATTATCTACTAGGAATTATAAAGACAAAAATGCCATTCAACAAAGATAAATGTCAGCAGACCTTGGCAAATGGCTGGCACAGCATGAGGGGGAAAGGAGTTAGGTAGATGCTGAGGTAATATCATTTCTAATCAAAGTAATTAGAATAATGGGGATGCTATTGATAGAAAGGAGACATGAATGGAAAAAGACAACTTTTTAAAAATGATATAAAGATACTGAAGCTTGGAATAATGACAAATTTCCCAGTGAAGACATAGAATCACACACATACAACTATTATGCCTTCAAAAGCATACTAAGGCTTTAAAAAATAAGTGTCATATAAAAGGTGCTCAATAAATAAACTGTATTCAGAAATTTGAAAGGAGTCAGTGCAGTGATGATTGATAAATCCTTGAAGAGTGACTATCTAGGGGATGATGTAAACACTTGTCAGTGCCCTGGGCTTCTGACCTGGCAGAAGAGGAGTCCTGGGTAGGCAATGGGAGTGACAATGAGAGAACTGGCAAAATAAGCAAAGATAGAAGAAAGAAAAGGAGGTGTAATAGCCAAAGAATAGAAACATTTCAAAAGAGAGAAAATGATCAGAGGAAAAGAGCAAAGAATTCAAGAGAAAAATAAAAATTTTATTTATTTTAAATACATTTTATTGATTATGCTATTACAGATGTCCCAATTTTTTCTCC
>PVKU01000520.1:380662-415671 GCA_004027475.1 Anoura caudifer
CACTGATTTTATTCACATTAATATTATATTTCTGCTATAAAAATTTAGAACCCTTGGGTATAGGGTTCAGTTTGTCATAAGTATAATTAATTGTTCTTTAAAATGATTAATTTGTCAAAATAGAAGAAAAGTGTTGGGCAGATGAGACTCCTGAGCCAGCTAGCCTACCTTAAAGTCATGGTAATACTCATGAAATTATGCAAATTAATTGACTCTTTCAATGTTGCATAAAATGCTACTTCTAGTACAGTGCATGGAACATTAGGCTGTTCATCCAGCAAATAAAGGAGGGGGAAGAAGTTGCATTTCAGAGGCTGAAATCTGACAAGCAAGGCCTTATGGTTGAGAATACTCACAACTACAATCTATTTTTCTACAAAGCAATTGGCTTTCAACCATTGCACAGAGAACTTGCGCTGCTTATTACAAATTTTTCCCCAAGTGATTGTCAAGAAAAAGTCAACTATGTCTCTGGGTTTTTCCTCCTTTTAATACAAAGAAAGGGAACAGATTTTTTTCTTTTTAATCATATTAAATGAAAATAATATTTATTCTAAAATTTAGCAATAGAAATTTTTATCAAGATAGGCTCATTTAATAGCTCCCCAAGTTAGACTTGTCAAGTTGGTTTACTTACTAAATAGTAGAAATCAGTGAAAACAGTAAAATAAAAAACAATGCTTTCAGAATAATTATCTTGTCTAAAAGTAAGCCAGTGAATTTTCAAATTTAGAATATCTTGTATTACTAAACTTGGTGGTAATGCATTCTTATTTTTAAACCACCTCTAGCAAATGAGTGGTATAATTCAAAAATATTAAACAATTAAATTTTCAAAATTAACAAAACCATCCTGTGGAATTATCAGACCTACTATAAAAATAATAAAAATGTAAGGTTTTATTACAGGATTTCCACCAAAGGAAGAGGACATCCTCTGATATGTAACTGTGTTCTCCCATTAGACAAATGGATTCATTTAATCAATTATTATGGTTTGAGGCAACTTTAGCCTTAGTTATATATTAATTTTCAAATCTCCTCCATCAATAATATTACATTAATTAACATATCAAAGTACTATTGTTACAATAATAACTCTCAGAGTTCATTGCTTTGCCTTTTGATTATTTTTATACTTCTTTAAAACTAACCACTTGGTTATAAAATTAGAATAATAGATATTTACATTGTGACCATTCTATCTCAATGTTCACATGTAATTAAATGAATTATGTTGGCGAGATTTCTGCTTTGCTATGGTTCTAGTAATATTTCTGAAAACCATCTTATTTGACTTATATTTAATAAGAAAAATCAAAGCAGAATGTATATTTCCAATAGCATTTAATCTACTTTGTTGATAAAATAGAAACTAACCTAATCTAAACACTTCCTAGAGAATAGGCCTGAATATTCACAAAATAGTTTTAAACCACAGATTTTAAAATTTACCCTAAATTTAGTATATTTCTTAGGAAAACTTGGCATTCCATAATATTGTTGTAATTACCAATACTTAAATCTGTTTACTCATTCTAAATGTATATTACTCAGGCAGAGTTTCTTACTTTACCCTGTTCACTGTAAGGCCATGTTGAATAGGTGTCTAAACAACTCTCACAAGTAGACACTTAACTTAAGAAAGGTCTATATGTCCCCCAAACTTCTTTCCTACCTATACAAAGAGAAATTGATATATTGAAAGCACAGCATGTGATTTAATTTCACATTTTCCTATATTTATAATATAGTACTTCAAAAATTTTCTCTCAGAGCTTCCAGTCAAGATGACAGAGATAAAAGCTGTGTTCACCTTCTCCCATAACCACATCAAAATCACATTTACACTACAGAAAAGCTACTAGCCAAAGACATTGAAATTGAGAACAGGCTGACAGTCACCAGAGGGTAGAAGGAAGGGGATAATGGGGGAAAAGGTGAAGGGTTTACAGGAACAATTATAAAGGACATATGGACAATAACAAGGGTGAGGGGGTGAAAATGGGGGAGGGAGGTGGGTAGGGCTGGGGGGAAAAGACAGAAAACAGTACTTGAAAAACAATTTAAATTTTTTTTAAAAAAATAATAAAAAAAAACTGCCTAAAGTCTACTTGACCAGAAGTCCTATAACTAAGGATGTGCAGAAGAAACCACATTGAGACTGATGGGAGGGGCAGAGACATGGAACAGGCTGGTCCCTCACCCTCCTAAAATTGGGAGGGATATCTGGCTGTGACAGCCCCCTACTGACAAGTGAGGAGTCCCAGACCTACACCAGGATCCCCCAGCCCAAGGTCCCATTGACAGAAAGAAAGTTCCCCATAACTTCTGGCTGTGAAACCAGTGGAGATCAAGGCTAAATGATGTGAGGGGTTGCTGGAGTCTAAGGTGTTCCTCCTAAAGGTCCTACTGGACTTCCTCACAATCACTCACTCTGAGCTCCAGCACTGGGGCAGCAGCTCAAAAGGCACCAGGAACATACAAGGAGGAATGAAATTGGTTTCAAGGTGAGGGCTTGAAAGGCAGCTTTTTCTCATACAGAAGTGCTGACAAAGGTCATTGTGCCTTTTCTGAGCTGTCCCCCAGACAGAGCTGCCAGGAGGATGCCATATCTGAGTCTCTGTCAACCTGGCTAACATTCTTCCCCTGGTCCTGTTGATTCCCTTACACCTCCCCCACCCAACCTGCAAGGCCACCCAAGCCACTTCCAGTGCCTTTTCCATACAAATAGCCTGTCTTGGCTCATGCTGTGGACTTTCCTAAATTTTCTCAAAGTTTCAAAAACCCCAAACAAGCATCATATGGCCTCCACATGCCCCTTACCTCTTGTGAAGCAGCTTCAAGCTTGGCAATAGTGGCAGCCAGCCTCAATTTACAGCTTAACCTCTCCCAGTCTCCTCCAAGCCCAGCACAAGTGCCAACTGTCTGCAGATTATTTTGTAGCTCATACCAAGTAACCATGCAAGTCATAGGCAGTGGCTAAACTGGTCTGCACCTTCCAAGAGGCCTCAGAACCAACATACCCAGTGGCTAGCTTCACCCCACCAGAGTTCCTCCAAAAATGACACACCTAAAGGTCATACTTGACAGCCACCAGAGCCCTACTAAAGTGAATTCTGCTCTGTAGGGTCAGTTCCTGAATAACAGATTTTCCAATGTAGTTATGGCTAGTCTTCACAGCCAAACAGCCTAAGAATCAAATCCTTCCATTGCTGTGCCATCAGCAACCAAGACTGTTGATGTGCCAACTAAAACAGGAGGGAACAAACCAGGGACACATCCAGAGCACCAGCTTGAGGCTCAGATGACCAGGGAGCCTGCCCCACTAGGCCCCACAGGACACCTACTAGATAAGGCCACTCTAGCAAGATGGGGAGATGTAACAGCTCTACCTAATATATAAAAACAAACACAGGAAAGCAGCTAAAAGAAAGAAACAATGGAACATGGCCCAAATAATGGAAAAAAATTTTCAAGAAAAAAATAAATTAAATGGAGATGAACAATCTACCAGATGCATAGTTGAAAACACTGGTTATAAGGGTACTCAATAATCTCAATGAGAACTTCAACAAAGACTTAGGAACATAAAACTGGAGACAGAAAATCTGAAAAAGAATCAGTCAGAAATAAAGATTACAATAGGTAAAATCAATTATACATTATAGGGGATAAAAATAAATTATATGAAGCACAAATGGTTTGAGAAATAAGATTGCAGAAAACATTCAAATATCAAAAAAAAAAATTGAGAACAGTTTAAGGGGTCTCTGTTATAACTTCAGACATGCTGACATTCACATAATAGAGGTACCAAAAGGAGAAAAAAGAGAACAAGGAATTAAAAACCTATGTGAATAAATAATAACTAAAAAACTTTCTTAATTTGGCAAACGAAATAGACATACAAGCCCAGGAAGCATAGAAAGTCTCAAATAAGATAAACCCAAATAGGTGCACATTGAGACTCATCATAATTAAAATGCCAAATGTTAAGGAGAGAATCTTAAAAGCAGCAAGAGAAAAAGAGTTACCTACAAGGCGGGGGGCGGGGGGGGTGTCCCATAAGACTGTCAGCTGATTTCTTAACAAAAATTTTGCAGGCCAGAAAGGATTAGCAAGAAATATTCAAAGTGATGAAAAGCAAGTACCTACAACCAGGATTACTCTACCCAGCAAAGTCATCATTCAGAATTGAAGGATAGATGAAGAGTTTCCCAGACAAGAAAAAAGCTAAAGGACTTCATCATCACCAAACCAGAATTTCAAGAAATGTTAAGGGACTTCTTTAATAAGAAAAAAAAAAGTTCAAAAACATGAATCATAAATTCTGAAGGAATAACAATTACTTAAATGGCCCTGGCTGGTGTGTCTCAGTGGATTGATCACCAGTCTGTGAAACAAAGGGTCTCTAGTTCAATTCCCAGTCAGGGAACATGCCTGGGTTGTAGGCCAGGTCCCCAGTGAGGGGTATGCAGGAAGTAACCACACATTGATGTTTCTCTCCCTCTCTTCCTTTTTCCCTTCCCCTCCCTCTAAAAAATAAGTACAAAATCATTTCAAAAATAAACAACAATCACTTAAATGTAAATGAATTAAATACTCCAATCAAAACATATAGGTGGCTGAATGGATCACAAAAACAAAACCCTTACATATGCTGCCTACAACACTCTCACTATAGATAGAGAGACATACATAGACTGAAAGAAAAGGGAGGTAAAAAAAGATATTTCATGAAAATGGAAACAAAATCTTTAAAATAGGTAAGATAGCCCTCACTAGGTGGCTCAGTTGGTTCAAGCATCTTCCCATATACCAAAAGGTTACAGGTTCAATTCCTGGTTAGAGCACATACCTAGGTTGTGGGTTCAATCCTCACTTGGGACATGTATGGGAAGCAATTGACAGATGTCTCTCACATCAGTGTTTCTGTCTCTCTCTTGCTCACTCACTCTCCTCCTTTCCTTTTCTCTAAAATCAATAAATATATATATCCTCAGGTGAGGATTAAAACACAAACAAATAAGGTGGTATAGTAACACTTATACCAGACAAAAGAGACTTCAAAATAAAGATTAAAAGAAAGAAGGAACCAGCAATTCCACTTCTGAGTATTTATTTTGAAGAAACCCAAAACACTAAGTCAAAAAGCCAAAGTGTTATATGCACTCTTATGTTCGTTGTAGCATTATTTACAGTAGCTGAGATAAGAAAACAACCTAATTGCCCATCAATAGATGAATGGATGAAAAAGAAATAGTACATATATATGACAGAATATTACTCAGCCATAAAAAATGACATCTTACCATCGGTATCAACACAAATAGATCCAGAGGGCATTATACAAATTATAAGTCAGAGAAAGATAACCAACATAATTTCACTTATATGTTGATTCTGAAAAAAAGGTAAATTAGTAAACAAAACAAAAATGTATAGATACAGACAATATTTTGATGGTTGCCAAATGGGAGGGGGCTTGATGGATGGGTGAAAAGGTAAAGGGATTAAGAAGTACAGAATGGTAGCTACAAAATAGTTATGAGTATATAAAGTACAGCATAGGGAATATAGTCAATAATATTGTAATAATGTATGGTGTCAAATGGCTATTACATTTATCGTGGTGATCATTTGTAAATTATATAAATGTGAAACACTATGTTGTATACTTGAAACTAATATAATGTTGTATGTCAAGTGTAATTGAAAAATAAAAATTATTTTAAAAATTACTCTGAAAACTACAAAATTAGGACAATGTAAAGTTGTCCTGATATAAATCAACTACCTAATGATCCAATATTCTACTCAATAAGTACACCAGTTAGTACAAAATCAGAAAATAATTAAAGGAAATTTTCTTATGTACTAATCATGCCTGATTGATATAATTGCCCATTTTTGTTACCCAAGTGTTTTTTTTTTATTTTAAACATTTTATCTATTTATCTTTAGAGGGGAAGGGAAGGAGAGAGGGAGAGAGGGAGAGAAACATCAATGTATGCTTGTCTCTCATGCATCCCTTGCCAGAAACTGGCCTGCAACCCAGGCATGTGCCCTGACTGGGAATCGAACCACGATCCTTTAGTTTACAGGCCTACGCTCAATCCACTGAGCTACACCAGCCAGGGCCCAAGTGTGTTTTAATTCATGCACATTTACATATACAGCCCAGATTATCCTTCCACATAGAACAATTTGAGTATCCTAATACATTGTGTACAGTCTTAGGTGACACCAATATTCACAGGTTATTCATTATTAATTTCCAATACATTTGCTGAAACTAATATGAACTGAGTTACCATGTTTTCTTTTAAAACCCAAGTCCTATGCCTCCATACTGACCAAGGTCATTGTGGGTTCAGCCTTAGCTAGGAGATTTAAGCTTATTGGTCAAACTTAAGACAAACACTGAGCTAAAGCTGGTGTAGCCACCTTGCTTTGTGGAGTTTGTTGTTTAGATTCCAATTTTAATGTGCAGTGAAAAAAATGGCCCAAGTGAATATATATAAATAGGTGACATGTTTACCAGTGTCCAAGTATTACCCTCATCATCCCTTAGATGAGTCTTAATAAGCCTTTTTATTCATTAAGAATCCCTAGACCACATTATTCCAAATTCTCATTAAGAACCATCCTTCACATGTGTACACAGGACTGCTAATGCTATGCACTAAGATTTAATGATTTGTCATATGTACCATCTCCTCTGGTTGCTTCTCCCTAAAGTTGTCTCTGTAAACTGTGAGTGCAAATTTCAAAATAAATCAGGTATAAAGACATTATCTGTATACTGGGATAATTCTTAGAGAAAAGAATGCTTAAACAAATGATTAAAATTAGGAGAAATTAAGCTGTTACCATGAAAGGTCAGTGAAACATGAGGTTATAAAACATTTTCACATTTGTTTATTTGTAAAAAATAAATGTTAACAGACATTATAGCAGTCATCACAGCTACCTTTATGGAATGGTTACCATGGCTTAGCACTGTGATAAAGTCTATATTCGTAATTGCATTTAAACTATGCAATGGCCCTATGAGGGAGAAATTTTTGCCCACTCTTAAACAAGAAGAAACCAAAATATACAAGGATTAAATACCTTTCTCTGTGGTCTGGGCCACAGAACTTGTAAGTCATACAGATAGAATGTGAGACTTCAAAACTGGTGGTCCATTTAGAAACCTAACAGTTTTCACCATTGTTTTCACTTACTATTTGTGAGTTAACAGAAATAAAAAGACTGCTTTAAAAAAAAAAAAGAATTTCACAGAAGGACTTTGTTATCACCAAACCACTATTACAAGAAATACTAAAGGGCTGCTATATAAAGAAGGAAGGAGGAGGAGAGGGAGAGGGAGAAGAAGGAGGACAAAGAGAATAATGAGAAGAAGAAGGAGGAAGAAGAAAGAAGGAGGAGGAGGAAAAGAAGGAGAAGAGGAAGAAGAAGAAGAAAAGGAGAAGAAGAGGATGAGGAAGAGGAAAGTAGTCAAAAGAATAAAATGACAATAAATATGTACCTAGCAATAATGACTTTAAATGTAAATGGCTTAAATCCTCCAATCAAAAGACATAGGGTAGTTGAGTGGACAAGAAAACAAGATCATATATATGCTGTCTACAAGAGACTGACCTCAAAATGAAAGATACACATAGACTAAAATTAAAGAGATGGGAAAAATATTTTATGCAAATGAAAAGAAAAAGCTGGGATAGCAATACATATATCTGACAAAATAGACTTTAAAACAAACACTGTAGTAAAAGACAAAGACTACACTACATAATGATGAAGGGGGCAATCTAATAAGAGGATATAACACTTGTAAACATTTATGCATACAACATAGGAGCACCTAAATATGTAAAGCAATAAAGGAAGAGATTAATAGTAATACAGAGATAATAAGGGATTTTAAAATCCCATTGACATCAATGGATAGATCTTCCAGACAGAAAATCAACAAGGAAACAGTGAATTTAAATGACACATTAGATCAGATATCCTTAATTAATATCTTCAGCAGAACATACATTCTTTTCAAGTGCACATGGAACATTGCATGGAACAGACCAAATGTTAGGACACAGAACAAGTCTCAACAAATTTAAAAACATTAAAATCATATCAAGCATCCTCTCTGACCATAATGATATAAAACTAGAAATTAATCACAAAAAAAAACTAGAGAAACACACAAAGACATATAGGCTAAATAAGATGTTACTGCATGATGAATGGGTTAACAATGAGATCAAGAAAGAAATCAAAAGACACCTTGAAACAAAAAATCATGAGAACAAACAACCTAAAATCTATGGGGCACAGAGAAAACAGTCCTGAGAAGGACATTCATAGTATTACAGGCCTATCTCATGAAACAAGCAAAAGATCTCAAATAAATAATGTAAATTTACACTTGAAATACATGTGGGAAAAAGTTCAATGTGGTAGAAGAAAGGAAAAAATAAAAATCAGGGACGAAATAACAGAAATAGAGTCTAAAAAACCAATAGATAATTGAAACCAGGAGCTAGTTCTTTGAAAAGATAAACATGATTGATAAACTTTTAACCAGATTCATCAAGAAACAAAGAGAGGAACCCAAAAAATAATAAATAAAAGAGAAGTAACAACCAATACAAAAAGAAATACAAAAAGATTGTTAAGAAAATATTATAAACAGCTCTCTTCCAAAAAAAAAAAAATTGGACAATCTGGATGAGAAGCCTAAATTCACAGAAACATACAATTTTCCAAAGCTGAATCAGGAATAATCAGAGAGTCTGAATAGATTACAACTAGTGAAATTGAAGCAGTAATAAAAAAATTCATAGCAAACACAAGTCCTGGACCAGATGGCTTCACAGGCCAATCTCACCAATCATTCACAGATGAACTAACACCTCTACATCTCAAAGACTATCAAGTTCATTTTATGAGGCCACCATTATCTTAATTCCAAAACTAGGTAAAGACCCCACTAAAAAAGAAAATTATAGGCCAACATACCTGATGAGCACAGAGGCTAAAATCCTCAATAAAATATCAGCAAACTCATCCAGCAATACATTTAAATGATCATATACCATGATGAAGTGGGATTTTTCTCTAGAGATGCAAAGTTGGTATGTTATCTGCAAATCAAACAATGTGATACACCACATGAAAAATGAAGGACAAAGCCACATGATCACATCAATAAATACAGAACAAGCATTTGATAGAATCCAGAACCCAGTTTTTAAAAATTTTTTACTCTTTTTTTATTGGTGTTTGAATTCAATTGTCTCCATTTTCCCACCAATACTTTTACCCCATCTATCCCCACCTTTCACCCTCAATCCTACCCCCTTTTGGCTTTGTCCATGGGTACTTTATACATGTTCTCTTAATTTCAATGTCTCTGGTTATATTTTCCTTGCTTTTTGTTTTGTTAATTAGGTTCCACTTATAGGTGAGATCATATGGTATCAGCCTTTCACCACCTGGCTTATTTCACTTAGCATAATGCTCTCCAGTTCCATCCATGCTGTCATGAAGGGAAGGAGCTCCTTCTTTCTTTCTGCTTGTGTAAATATACAAGCAGAAATATACAATTTCTTTCCATTGTGTAAATATACCACAGGTTTTTTATGCACTCATTTACTGATGGGCACTTAGGTTGCTTCCAGCACTTGTCTATTGTAAATTGTGCTACTATGAACAATGGGGTGCATAGGTTCTTTTAAATTGGTGCTTCTGGATAGAATCTAGCACCAATTTTTAATAAAAATTATCAGCCAAGTGGAAATAGAGAAAACATACCTCAACGTAATAAAGGACATATATGACAAACTCACAGTCAACATCATACTTAATTGCAAAAACTACGAGCCTTTCTCTTCAGATCAGAAACAAAACAGGGATATCCATTTTCAGCACTGTTGTTCAACATAGTACTGGAAGTCCTAGCTACAGCAATCAAACAAGAAAATATAAAATGTATCCAATTGGAAAAGAAGAACTAAAACTCTCATTATTTGCAAATGACATGATACTGTATATAGAGAACTACAAAGATTTCATTTAAAAAACTTCTAGAACGGACAAAATAATTCAATAAAGTATCAGGATGCAAAATAAATATCAAAATTCAGTTGCATTTTTATATACCAAAAATTAACTATAATAAAGGAAAACTAAGAAAATAATCCATTTAACAATTGCTTCAAAAAGAATATATATGGGAATAAATTTAACCAAGGATGTAAAATAACTGTACTCAGAAAATTATACTGAAGGAAAATATTGAAGATAAGAACAAATGGAAGCACATACCATGATCATGGATGGTAAGAATTCATATCATTAAAATGCCCAGATTACCCAATGCAATCTATAGATTTAATGCAATTCCCACCATGATACTAATGCAATATTTCACAGAACCACAAGTATTCCAAAATTTTATATGGAGCCACAAAAGACCCCAAATAGCTTTAGCAATCCTAAGAAAGAAGAATAAAGTTGGAGGAATTATGCTACCAGATATCAAACTATACTACAAGCCATGGTAATCAGCATAGCATAGTACTGGCATAAAAACAGACATATAAGTCAATGGAACAGAATAGAGATCCCACAAATATATCAATGCCTTTGAAGTGTATTCAATAATTGGTTTTGGAAATATTGACAGACACATGCAACATGAAACTACACTTCCTTCTTACAACACACACACACACAAAAAAAAAAACAACTCTCAAATGAATTAAATACTTAAATGTTAAACTGGAAACCTTAAGAACCCTAGAAGAAAACATATGCAGTAAAATTGCTGATATTTCTCACACCAATATATTTTCTGACCTATCTCCTCAGGCTAGGGAAACCACGTAAAAAATAAACAAATGGGACTACATCAAACTAAAAAGTTTTTGTGCAGCAAAGGAAACCATCAACAGAATGAAAAGACTACCCACTGAATGAAAGAACATATTTACCAATGATATGTCTGATAAGTGGTTAATTTACAAAACTTATAAAGAACCTATAAAAACACACACACACAAAAAAAAAAACCCAATCCATTAAAAAATGGGAAAGGACCTGAAAAGATATTTCTTCAAAGAGTTCAAAGAGGACCTACACATGGCTAATAGACACATGAAAAGATGTTCAACATCACCAATCATCAGAGAAATAAAAATTAGAACACAATATCACCTTATACCTGTCAGAATGGGTAACATCAATAAATCAACAACCAATAAGTGTTGGTGAGGATGTGGAGAAAAGGGAACCCTCGTACACTGTTGGTGTGAATGCAGATTGGTGCAGCCACTGTGGAAATTATTATGGAGTTACATCAAAAAACTAATTGAAACTGCCTTATGACCCAACAATTCCACTTCTGGGAATTTATTTGAGAAAATCTGAAATGCTAATTTAAAAACATATGTGCACCTTTATGTTTATTACAGTGCTATTTACAAGAGCTAAGATATGGGAGCAGCTCAAGTGTCCATCAGTAGATGAGTGGATAGAAAAGCAGTGGTACATTTACCCAGTGGAATACCACTCAGCCATATAACAGAAGGAAATTTTATCTTTCACAACAGCTTGGATTGACCTGGAGAGCATTATGCTAACGGAATAAGCCAGTGAGAGAAATACAAGTACCATATGAATTAAAAAGCAAAATAGGGACAGACTCATAGATAGAGGACAGGCTGATAGCTGTCCAGGAGGGCCTGAATGGGGGTGTGGAGGGCTTGAACGAGAGAGAGAGAGAGAGAGAGAGAGAGAGAATTGCCAGGAGGAAGAGTGCTGGGGGAGGGTATAGGGGGAATAAATGGTGATGTAAGGAGACATGACTGGGGGTGATAAACACACAATGCAGTATATACATGATGTGTTATCAAATTGTGCACATGAAACCTATATAATTTTGTTAACCAGTGTCATTGCAATAAATTCAATACAAAGGGAAAAAGAATCCCAGAGGCAGGGAATATAATATAGGTTTACCCAAACTAAAACTGTTGATGGGCTCCACTCTCATGTCTTAAAGAAAGGACTATAGGAATATGTCACTTTATGCCTCTGCCCTGGAAGTTCACCAGAAGAAGGCCCAGAAGCAGCAACATGTTATAGATTAGCAACCCACATAAAAAAAGGACCCAAGCAACACATACTGAGAAACTTAATTTGAGTCACAAATAAGTAACCTGTCATGGCATTTTGCTATCCAAGAGAAATTTTGTCAGGGAAAAATAGAAAAATAAAAAGCAGTGAGTCTCCTCACATGTAAGGAGCAGAGCTTGAATAAAGTGAACCTGATATTCAATCCGTTATTCAGCTCACCATATAAACACACACCCACTCTCCTCCCCACCAAGAGAATTAGGGTGACAGGAGCAGCCATCCCTGCAGACTGGAGGTCTCCAGCATGGAGTGACCTTAAGGTTTGGTACATGCTGAACAGCAAGTTAAGAAAACAAAGAAAAGGCTATGGTGAAATGGAGAAGAGGCACTATGATTCTCATCTAGAGAAAAGTCACTTAGAGAAATAACAGCACTCCAAAATAAGAGTAGTAGTTTGCTGTAGCAATTGTCAGTGGTAGGCTTCACTAGTCTGAGAGACTTTGGAAGTGCCAAAGCAAACTCATCCCACAAATATTCAATGTTCCTGAATCTGGTTGGGGTTTTTTTAGTTCATTGTTTTATGTGTATGTTTGTTTGTTTATGTCCATTGGCTCCCAACATTAGTGTTTGATCTGGACATCTATTTGTTCTATAAAACAGTAATAGTCTCTGGTTAACTAATGAACAAGTTGTATCTGAGGGGGTGTAGTCTTGCCTGTAGTTACTGGCCTGGTACATAGGAGACTCAGGAAATCCAAAACTTAAGTCTGAATGTATCCTACAGGTTATCTTCAGGGTGCCTGGTTGCCACATACTGCACCAGCATTTCAAGTAATTCCAGGCTTCTAGCAACAGGTAGAGGTGGTGGGTCAAGCCAGGCTGCAGAAACAGTTCTAACTCCTAAGTCAGATAGCCTTGCGTTTACTGTTTCTTTACCTATACACTATTCCCTCTCTCCCTCTGATCATCAGCTAAATTCTATGAGGCCGCTGATCACTCATATCACTTCCTCTGCTCTGGTTAATCCTGGGAGATTATTGAAAGTAAAGAGAGGTGCTATGCTAGGAAAAGTCTATAGGAGGCCCTCTACATGAGCATGTGGTCATCAACACTTCACAGCACCCACCAATTCTTCTTCAGCCAGCCAGACTATGAAGGAAAAATAAGAGGAGAACCAGGTTTTACTAAAAACAAAAGTCTCTCCCTATTTCTTCCTAAAACAGGAATACTGGCCTGGCTTGACCAGTGTATGTATGTATATTGGAGTCACCTGGGAGCTTTTTAGAACTACAGAATCTCAGCCCTCCAACCTTACTAAACCAGAATGGGCTTCTTCCATATGCCCAGGCATAAGAGATTCATATGCATATCAGTTTGAAAAGCAGTGTTTCCTAATTAATACTCAAGATTGTTAGAAGGAAAGGACAGCCCTGACTGGTGTGGCTCAGTTGGTTGGCCATCTTACTGCAAAATGAAAGGCCATTGGTTTGATTCCTGATCAGGGCACATGCCCAGGTTACAGGTTCTTCCCCAATTGTGGTGCGAGTCCCAGTTGGGGTGTGAATGAGAGGCAACTGATTGATGTTCTTATCTCATATCAATGCTTCTCTTCCTCTCTTTCTCTCCCTTCTCCTCTCTCTAAAAATAAATAAATAAAATCTTCTAAAAAAGGAGAAAGGGTATGAAGAGGCTTGCATAGGTGAAAGTCATCAGAGGGGTAAGAAAAATGTACAAAAGGAGGGATTGTAAGGAATATTACTTTGTCCTTGGTTGTTCTAATTAGATCACTGTGATATTGTATTTTTGCTTATATGCCAGAAAAATCAGCATGCTGGATCAAAAATCTCACCCAAAGTAATGGCTACTGGCTCTGTTGATTGGTTAGATTTCTAAGCTCTTTCAGAAATACCTAGGTAATGCCTCTTTACAGATTATCTTGAGGAGACACAAAGGCTCCTTTAGGGTCTAGAACAATGGAGTACCTCACAATCATAAAACAACCATACGGTGATGACATTTTGCCTGACCAAAGAACATTCTGAGGTCATCAGACATGCAATTTCATCTTTAATGCAGTACAAAATCTTTATTCTAATAAGAAAAATGTTAAAGTGGTGGAGATAAATGAATAATGGCAAAAATTAAAGGACTTCATTATAAGCTTCTTAATAGAGATTCGTTAAAGACTGTACTAAAATGAGGTAATACCCTTTCTATAATCATATTAAGAGCTACTAAGATGTAATATGTGCCTTGAACTTAGAATTTAGAAAAACAGATCTAGCAATACATGAAATATGACTTTTGCTACATAACAGTGAACCCTCTTCATATAATCGACTCTTTAGTCTCAGAGAGTCTACAGCATCTTTGGGGGGGAGGGATTCTAAAATTATGGTGGCTCACATGGAGAAGTGAGGCTGCTAAATATTTTGACTTTGTTTTGGCTGAAATATCTCAATCAAGTGAATCTCTGGAGTTCTACATTAGACAAATAAAAAATGTTAAACTTTTTTTCCAACATAAAACTAATGAATAAAAACTAACCATCGTCTCCATTTTTCCTATTGCCATACTACTGAAATTCCAATATATTAAATAAGTTTTACTAGTATTTCATGATGATAAAGGTTTTTAAATAGGTGTGAAATCAAAACACATTAACTTTTAAATTAATGTTCCCTGCAAATAACAGATCGAGGTTTTCTTTTTTAACCAGTTTCACCTTGTATCCATTTCTTTTAATCCTGTAAAATTCTTATTTTTATCTCAGAGTTCCAAACAACATATGGCCTCACTTTTAAGTAAAATTAATTTTTCCATGGAAAATATTGTTGAAATTTATAAAGATTTATCCATCAAAAATTAGTACTGCATCCACAGTATTTTAAAACTACATGTACTTCACACCTATAAAACACTAGCATAGTCACATGGCTGTAAACACTATTATTAAACTCAAAATATATGAAAAATCCCACTGATGTTTGCAATATAAGGGGAGAGAATAATTAAAATTGAGCTTAATTATACCATTTTCCATGCCAGATTTTTAAATTTACTTGAAGCTTATAGGAAAATGATATTGCAAACTTACTCAATGACTACAAAAGTGGCATGAACATGGGTGCCTCATCTGAGGTATGAATTTATTTTTCCTTTATAAAGAAGCACATGAACATAAAAGATATTATAAATCAAGCCTTCTCATGTGTATAAACAAAATGCATGGTCCACTATTATTCTGCCTGATTTAATAACTTCAGAGTAGAGGGTTTGGAGCAACTTGAAGAGAGAAAAGATCAGTCATTATTTTACCTTCATGGAAGGAGCAGAATCTTGGGTTTGAGATGTGGCACTCGGATAAGACATTAGTATTACACTTAAAACAGGAACCATCTTTGTCCCTGTTTTATGAAATTTAAACACAGAGTTATAGAACTACATATATTGCATCTCCCTTCTGTGAGACCCACCAGGATGCCCATGAAAAGAAGATGTATCTCCATAGGGTTTCCTTGTAAAATATTTAAATGAAAAAATAAGCATTTAAGTCTTTCCTAATCATTCTTTTTCATCATGCAATAAAATATTTATACAATGCAAAAACACTGCAGTTGTTATAGTATTTTAATTTTAAAAAAATAAACAATGCAATGGTGATTTCCAAGAATGCCATACAATAGGATAAAGGAAATACCAAGAGGAGAAGAAAATATATTTTTTAATCTCCTAGAATTTAATATTTAGCACAGCAATCCTTCATTTATATTTCAAACAAAGCTCTTTTTTATCAGAGGAATTGAGACAAATTTAGTAGACACAGCAGAGATTATTTACTTGCTGGTAGGTTCTCAGGGTGTAAAATGGCATTACAACTTTTCTTATTCCATTACTCTAGCTCATCGCATGAATAAATCTGCAAACTTAGAAAGATTACTCTATCAATTTCTTAAAAAGTTACTTGGATTACTAATTGAGTTTGAGTGCTGGAACATTTGACAATAAGGAGAATTGATTAAGATAACTCTATTAAAAGTTGAAAAAATACAAACAAAAATATTTTAGAAGTTTCTCAAAGGAAGTTCTATAGGTAGATTTTATACATTCTATTTGGGTTCATAATATAGTAAGTAGACTGAGCTAATGTGTAAAGGTTTGTTAATTAAATGTAAACATCTACACAGCATGTCTAAACATAACAAATATCATGAAATAATATGCCATAATCACATAAAGCACTGTAAAAACAAATGTCTATGCATATTTCAGTCTCCATAGGAGAAGGTTAACTTGTGGTCAAAGACATTGGATTATGGAAAATTAAGTTCATAGGTCAATATATAAATCACAGAAGACTTGGTCTTCCATTTCCTTTTTTAAAAATTACAGCCACCACCTCTGTAGAATACATCAAGTAAAGGCTACATGTTGTTTTAACTAGAAGTAGATGTCATTTATAACGGTCAACCCTTTCAAAGGCACTATCATTCTTCAATTTAAATATGCATGTATGTCTTTATTTCTCACACACTAGGCATTTGAAGAGGACTCTGTTATTTAGATGTTTGCATTTTGTTTCTGGAAATAATTTTTCTAGAACATGTTACATATGGATGTGATCCTTCATGCTTCATCAGTAAAAATACACAAACAAAAGGTTACTGAAACATAGGACATGAGCTTGCCTTTGATGTTACCCAACTTTATATTAAAATTAAATGTTGGAACTCTGCAGGAAATAAGCACACTGGGTGTGCAGGGGTTAAGCTATGGGTAGGGTCAAGAGGAATTAAAGTTAGCAGGGGTAACCAGATGTTAGAGAACCCCAGGCATCACTTCTCAGTTGGTGATCAGCCTCTCTGGCCCCAACTTGTCCCAGTCTGTGTGCCTGAATCCATGGTGCTTCCTACTGCCCTTGTGGCTCTGACCTCCAGGATTCCTGACCTTAGTTTGCCAACCTGGCTTTGCTCTGTGGTAAGCCTGAGTTTGACTTGACAATCTGATTCTAATGTTCTGCTCAGTTTTTGAACTTGCTTCCTGTTTGCTCTGTCTACCGTATCTCAGGTCTTAATCTCTCTATTTCCAGAACAATATATCTACTCTTTACCACTGGTTTTGCTTAATGCTTTAGTATTTTTATGACCAGGCCTGATAAAACCAGCCAATTTATCTATTTAACAGAAGAAGGAATGACCCTAGCCTATCACTTCACATATTTTAGATTCTATTGGTATATCAGTTTCTAGATTTTTAAAATATACATAAATCTTATATTTTATGTATATATGTATATATGTGTCTGTATATACATATACACAAGGTTGGTCAAGTATAGGTTTATAGTTTTGAGTACACAAAACACAGAGTTTATTCTTATATTGTTATTTATTAATTATTATATTATTTTTCATATGAACAACTGTAAATCTATTTTTGCCCCACCCTGTACATAATACAGACTTATGTAGTCAGCCATTCATCAATAAAGTTAAGACACCAAGAAGAGTTAAATTTTAAATAATGTTTTATTTTCCCTATTTACTAAGTCTGGTTGAATCAATTGTGCATTTTCAAAACATACAAAAATAACTTCTTTTTACTTATCTTATATCAAACTACAAAATGTGCATGAAAAACAAAGTAAAAGTTTCCTACAAATAGATATAATTAATCTTCATTTTATGTGGCATTTTTTGGGGAAATATGATGTAGGATGAAGGTGTCACATTGTGAAATTTTAATTAAAGCATAGATAAAACTCAGTGCTTGGCCAAGAATTATAACTAACCTGACTTTATATATCAGTCAAAGTTTGTTATCTAATATATTCAAAATTAAAAGTTCCTGAAATTTTAATACATATAATGAAAAAATGTCCACTTAATGTTAAGTAACTGAACTGAGTAATTGTGTACTATCATCACATAAAACTGCAATATACCAAGTAAATTAACTACAACTTAGAACAAATCAGTCATCAAGCCCTACATGAATTCTCATAGTTAACACTTCAAAGAATAAAAATTATGTATATTGGTAAACTCCATGTAGGTTCATAAAACCAATTAACAGGCACTTTCAGAGCAGTATTCTCTAAGTAGCTGCTATTTGAAGGAGCTGACAAAATAAGAAGTCCAGACACAATCCATGTTTAAGTCATGAGAGTCATTCTACATCTCTTTGTTCAGCAAATTCTGAACATCTTACCTCAGAAAATCAGGAGCCCCCAAACTGTGTGCCCTGCTCATCACAGTTGTCGACACGCACGTGCCTGGGAGCCTGAGCACAGATGGGTAAACAAGATATGAAAAGATAGAAAAACTAAGGGAGATTTCAGAACCACTCTGAATATTTGATATTCTGAATATTTGTTTGCAAGTCAGATACAGATGGAGATTCTGTGAGGAAATAATATCCCCTCTCCAGTCTGATTACATGATGATATTTTAAAGTGCCCACCGAAAAACAAAAGTGGACTTTAGTGGACCTCATACCAGGCCCTAAGTCTATGAAAATCAAATTATATCTTCAACTTGTTAACTCATTAATTTCTTCTGAAAGAGTAAGCTCTTACAAATCTTGGATTGCCTGTTACTTAAAAGTGTCTTGTTTTAAACAAGGAAGTCATCACACCTTTTGAGCAACAGAGTAGAAGATATAGTGAAATGCCTCCCACAGGAAACAGGATCCACTGTCAGCAAAGGAGAAGGGGCTTAGCAGTTTCCTAAGTACCAGAGTATCTTCGGCTGGTATGTAAATTCTGTCTTAATCCCAAAGGGAGTTTTTATATTGGAGTAAGAAGAAACAAAATGGAAAGAAGGGGACCAAAAATGCAGTTACAAACAAAAAGAGAATTCCCTCAAGAGGAAAATTATTCAGTGTCTTATTTTCCCCCCCTCTGCATTCCCTGCCTGCCTGGCCCAAGCCACCTGGAACTGCCCTTGGAATACTCTGGGGGGCGCTCTAACCCTCTCTACCTGTAACCAAGGTCATAGAGTCTTGGTCCCAACCTGGCCAAAGATGTACAGTCTTGAATGGACACAGGACTGCAGCAGCTTCTGTGTCTGGAAATGGTCTGGCTGATGGTGACATTTGAGAGGCGGGTGGAAGAACTGGAGGTCATGGACAAAAGCTGCTACAGAGTTCCTATGAACTACCATGATAGGAACGTGCAAATGTGTGCCACTGACATTTGCGGGACCACTCTCGGGTCCCAGCCCTTCCAAGGACCTGTCAGAGATAACATAGAAGTCTTCACCTAATGCTGCATGCCCTTGGGCACACAAACACAATCACATTGTTATTTTTTTCCAGGCTTGAAACCTAAGATTTAGAGACTATTTAATAAAATAAACATTGAGTTTAGATAGAGGCATATAAAAAAGAAATGTTCCAAACTGGGGAGAGGGATGCTGTGTTTATATATGAAGGCAGTGAAAAATCAACATTGTCCAATCATTTATTTAGCACTCCATGACTAAAGAAACTTCAGGATCTTTTTAAATGCATTTTTTTTTTCAGTTTCATTTAAATCCCAAGGTACATTTCTAAAAACCCCATCTGGGTAAAAAATAAAAAACAAAACAAACAGAAAAACATGAACTTGGCACCCTTTGAAAACTGAGCTTGCCTGAAAATAACACTTTGGTGTCTACAAGCATTGTTTACTTTCAGCCATGCTGCTTTGTGCTGCCTTGATAAGTAGACATTTAGAGACTTAACTATTGAGAGAAGTAGGATCTCTTCCTTCTGTTAAATCATCTTTATTTTCTAGCAGTCACTGTTTTGCAGCACAGTTTTACTCTCCTGTCTTTTGCAACTACAATCAGCCTTTTTTAAAACATGGATTTCAATAAGAGAACTGGAGTAAAAATTACTATGTGGCTAGTAAACCCAAAGTCAAATATTCTTTTGAGGCTGTAAAACAAACCCTCTAGGCCAATAATGTGGAAAAACTGGAGTGTGAGGAAAACTGTAGGCAGCTACAGTTAAATCTGAAGCAGGCAACTTCTCTGGGGTTTTCTTTCCTTTCTTTCTTAAGAAAGAGAAAGACAAGGAATGCTTGTTTGATACGATGTTCAGGCAGCACTTTGTTTTTCTTCATATCTCTATAGAGTTTCTGTATATTCGCAAAAAATCTAAGCTACGAAAATATGATAGGCTTTGGTTATGATTAGGTACATTTTTAAAAACTAAAATTTAATAATGTGATGTATGTTTTGATCTGAATTCTGAATGTTGACGCATATGAATGTTTGTTAAGTACCTAATCAACAAATGATCCTTGCTTTTCTGCCTATTTTTTCATAAAATTGTATAGTTTAGGTTCTACCTGTATTTACTTCAAACCTTTTCACCTTATTTGATAGCTGGTAATTACTATTTAAATTTAAGTCATTCTCTTATTACATACTGTAGGTGATTTTAAAAAGCAAAAAGTATTACTCCTTTGATAGATACTATTTTAATTGTATACAGAATAATATAAGCTAAGAGAGTTTTTGAGTGGAATAGAAACAGAAATACTTCTGCAGCAAAAAGAGGACAATCTATGATTGTGTACTCTGTCGTGTAGCTTAAAAACTGCAGGTTAAACAAATTACTATAGGGACTTTATTCTTCCTTAATTCTGCCCATCACCTACGTGAATAATCAAGTCTGAACCTTTGATGAGAGCTGCATTTTTTCTAAATACCTTCCTACTCAGCAGCCTAAAGGGACCCGTCACATCAGTAACACCTTCTATGCGCTGTCGCATCCCAGCTTGAACACAATAAACTCCTGAGCCTTTGAAATCTTTAAAGCCAATCATACATAAGACAGATTCTATACTGCAGGGCTGGCTGGCTGCACTTCAGCACAAAACAATATTTCAAGCTTTCTGATATACATGTGTCACCTCTTTGTGACAAATAGCTGGTATTAATTAGGCACTAGACTTGGTGAGATTGCTGTTATTAACTGAGAGAAGATGGGTTGGATTTAATTGTGTGTGACATCAAAGTCAAGTGACTGATATTTCAAGCATCATTTAAAATGTTTGATATTGAAGTCATTGTATTCACATAAAGACTGTCTAAAAATATAAAAGAGACTGATGAGAAAAGAACTGAAATGCATTTGTACATCTATCTTATGAAGTGTATTTGATGTCATTTTACTGGTATTTTCAATCCACAGATGTAATATTTATTTGTTTAACTACATAAAATTTTCATTTCATAATGGACTTTTAAGTTTTCAAAATTAACACTAGACAAACATGGTCTGTTTATAGTGATAACTGCTCCTTAAAACACAAGGTATCAGTTTGTTTAAAATTTGTTTTTATATAAACAGAAAAAAAATAAGAATTTTGCACAAAATTATTTCAATAAATTATCATTTATCTGTAAAAGATCATTGAGAATATTAAATAACTAATATGCACCTGAAATTTTAGCAACTAAAACTGTGAACAGAGAAAGCAAATTTTCTACATAAAAAAATAGATTAAAACATTATTACTTGAGTTATTTAATGATGGGCAGCATTTCCTGCATTTTGCTAACATATGAAAATGTAGGCAAGAAACATTGTAAGTCAAGATGATCAATCCAATAAATCCAATTAAAGACAATATAATATAAAAGTAGCATAATAATTTGTTTAATTACTTTCAGAGAAAAGATTAAGATATTTATTTATTCGACAGTTGACATAAAATACACAAGACAATTACATGGAAATCTGCTTAATTGGAATATAATATGTTGTAACAAAATATCCCTTGGGCATTGTTTTAAGAACAGAAGTATAACTCACAATAACCAAAATTTAATACGTTTTCTAACATATTACTAAATGCTTTGATAAAAAGCTGACAAAATATATCTAAATATAAAAATGTTGAGAGCTGTGTACACTGTTAAACCACTGAATTTAAATTTTTTCACTTTTCTTCTTGATCTTTTTTAATCATATTGGTATGTCCTTATGAAAATACAGTCAAAAGAATATGCTTACATTTTTAAACTATATTTCAGTTTTTGTATGAAGTATATAATTTCTCCCCTTCATTCTCAAAGTACTCTGAATTACTTATGAACATAAGCATGATGAATCATTAGATTTTTCAACATATTTAACTAAAGATTAAAAAATCTGTAGGAAAAAGGTGATTCTTAAAACAGAAGTGCTAAAATTTGACCTTTGAAATCGTTTCTATCTTCCCAAAATTATAATGAAATATTTAAAGGTGACCATGAGCCCTAAATTCTTAGACAAATGGTAAGATGTGTGCTTATGCATATCAATCAATTCACATACTGTAAAGTCCAGGAAAAAAAGGAAGAAATTCATAACCTTTGCTTTCTATGAATCTGATTAAATAATTGTAATTATTGTAATTAAAAATCCAACTTAATACACTCATAAAGCAAATGGGCATTTTTAATCATTTTAATTAGCAATATGTCTTAGAAATTCAAATGTTTAAAGATTATTGAGATAAAAATAAGTTATATATTAAAATTATTTACTAATAAATATTTCTTTGATTTTTCTAAATTTATCACAGAAAACAATTCTGCATTTTGTCTGTTATTTATTCTGTTTATCATATTTGGCCTTCAAAAACTGGTTTCAAAATTATATTTAATTTAGTCATTGTAGTTACTTCAAATGGTTTGTAAACTGTAAAAAAGTATTCAAATGTAAAGTATTAATAATACAAAAATTATTCAAATGATGTACTTTTTATAACATTAAAGTGTCTGGCTTCTCATTCACTACAAGCATACTTTTATTAACAAAATGAATCAAATTCACCTAATGCAATTATGCTCTGGATTCACCATAAGCCACACTTTGAAGTATGCAACAATCATGATAACATACTTTATACATCATACTGTTGTTTACAAGTTGTTTTCATTTTATTTTATCTAATGTTCCTGATAATCTTAAGGTAGGTAGGAATGTCTATTTGTCCTTGAACTATGTATAAATTTTTGTTTGTTCCTTCATACTCTGCCCTCTTCCTCACCCCATGTCCTTCTTTATTAGATGAATGATTTGCTAAATTATGCAAAAGTATTAAAGAGAAATGATAGTTTAATGTGGAGTAGTCTCAAGTAAACTCATTGTTAGCAGGGCTCTCGGAACTTAACCAGAAAAGTATTCAATGTTGAGGCCACTTGACACCACATTTTAATGTGGCAGATACATTGGGGTTAGAGGACTTTACTGCACCCTTGCAATGTGATTGTAAATGAGCTCCTATTTCTCTTGTGTGCAGAGCAGGCTCAGGTCTACCTCAGGTGGTGGGGTGTGGGTTTTTTTCCCCCTTCATCTTTTCCAAGTATGTCATTGACTGTCCTTATCAGTGTGCATTAGAAAATATAGCTAGGAAACTTAGGTTTATAAATTTGATGCACATATGAATATAGGCATACCTCATTTTGTGAATTTGTGATCTTAGTTATAAAGTGAGGTGGTCAGATCTATCCCTCAGATAAGGTAGGTAAGTAGGTAGGTGGATGGATAGATACATGGATGGATGGATATAAATGATAGATTGTACATACATATGTGCATAGATAGACAGGTAGATAAATTTCTAAAACACAGCAAAAGCCTGGGGATCTAGAAAGTGAGCAAAGAGAAGTGTTAACATGGTCACTCTTGGAAGCAATGGAAGCCCAAAATTCTTGCTCTCAACTTTCACATGGGCCAATCATTCCACACAGCCCAGTCCCCTGCTCCCTCATCTGTAGAAGGTGTATAAACTCTATAGAAATAGGGACTTTGTCTTCTTTACCAGATTGACACACAGCAGATTCTCAACAAATATTTTTTTCATAAAAGCCCTACAAAGAAGTTAATGGTTTTATTTACTTTTAAAGTATAATGTTATTTTTAATCAAATATCTTCAAAAAGAGTTTTTAAAAAATCCTAGCTGAGTTGCAAAGGAAGGGGAGTAGCTGTAGAGAAGTCACTCCTAGAACTGATTTTCAGACAGCATGTGGCTGATGTGTGGCAGTATGGCTGTACCAGTCAATATATTTAAATACAGGCTACTTGGAGGAAAGCTGCTTTCTGAGTCATACCACCCTCAGTGACTCAGGCCAATCCTGCTTTGGAAGCCATGGGTAGGAACCTACATGTCACCCCCAGTATTTTCCAGCCACCACAACTGCCCACCAACTCATCTTAACTCCTCTATTCCAGCCCCCACCCAGGAATGTCCCTTTGGTCAGAGAAGATCACAGCAGGATATACCATGCCTGCCAGTGGTAAAGGAATCCTGACAATAAATGCCTAGTGCCCATTTATATCCACTATCAATCACCACTGCTGCTCCCCCAAAGTCATGCTCACATGGTTGTTCGTGGTAACTGAGCATCCACACTTCACTATATCAGTACTTAAATCATGTTTTAATATATTTTATTGATTATGCTATTATACTTGTCCCAATTTTTCTCCCTTTGCCCTCCTCAATCCTGTATTCCCAGTTCCCTCCAGCAATTACCTCTCTTTGTTCATGTCCCTGGGTCATACATATAAGTTTTTTGGCTACTTCAATTCCTATACTGTTCTTAACATCCCCGTCTATTCTGTACCTACCAATTTGTACTTCTTAATCCTTACCCCTTTTCCCGCATTCTTCCCCTTCTCTCTCCCAGCTGATTACTGTCCATATGACCTCCACATCTATGATTCTGTTTCTATTCTGTTTGTTTGCTTAGTTTGTTTTTGGATTCAATTGTCAATAGTTGTGAATTTATTGTAATTTTAATTTTATAGTTTTGATCTTCTTTTTCTAAAACAAGTCCCTTTAACATTTCGTATAATAATGGTGTGGTGATGATGAACTCCTTTAGTTTTAGCTTGTCTGGGAAGCACTTTATCTGCCCTTCAATTCTAAATGATAGGTTTGCTGGATAGACTAATCTATAGGTCCTTGCTTTTCATCTCTTTGAATACTTCTTGCTATCCCTTCTAGCCTGCAAAGTTTTTTTTGAGAAGTCAGTTGAAAATCTTATGGGAACTCCTTTGTAGGTAACTATCTGCATTTTCTTGCTGCTTTTAAGATTCTATCTTTAATGTTTAACATTTTAATTATGATGTGGTCCTCTTTGGGTTCATCATCTTGTTTGAGACTTTCTGTGCTTCCTGGACTTGTATGTCTATTTCCTTCACCAAATTAGGAAATTTTCTTTTATTATTTTTTCAAATAAGCTTTCAATTTCTTGCTCTTCCACTTCTTCTGGCACCCTTATGGTTTGAATATTGGTATGTTTGAAGATGACCCAGAGGCTCCTTACCCTACCCTTATTTTATTGGATTCCTTTTCTTTCTTGCTGTTCTGATTAAATGTTTATTTCTTCCTTATATTCGGAATTATTGATTTCATTCTTACATTCATCCACTCCACTATTGATTCCCTGTAATTTTTCTTTATTTCACTTACTGTAAACTTCATTTCTACATGGGTGTTTTTATACCATTGAAGTGCCCAATGAGTGTCCTCTGAATCTGGCAGGTTGCTTATTTCCATTTTGTTTAGTTCTTTTTCTGGAGTTTTGTTCTGTTATTTCATTTGGGTCATACTTCTTTGCTTTCTCATTTTGGCAGCTCCCTAAGTTTGTTTCTATATATTGAGTAGAAATGCTTTGACCCCTTGTCTTAGTAATGTATTCTAATGTAGAAAATCACACCCATAAGTTGGATGTGGTAATCACCAGGGTGGGGCAACTCATGTGAAACAGGTTGATGGAACCTCAGATATGGTATCATACTCTGTGACTCTGTATGGGGCATGGTTCAGAAAAGAGAAAATAGCCACTGCCTGGCTTCTGGACTTTTGTCCTGAAGAAGCTGTCCCCTGGCACTCACCCTGATGCCAGACACTTTAGTTTCTCCCCATATGCCACTGGTGCCCTTTCCAGCTGCTGCCCCAGTGCTGGAGCCCAGAGGGAATGAATTTGCATAAGTTTTAAGTCCACTGTGGGCCCTGTAAGAGGAGATGCCTTAGAATCCCACAGTTTCTTCTGCCACCCCCATACCCACTGGTTTGTACAGCCAGAAGTTATAGAGATCTATCTTCCTGGCACTGGAGCCCTGGGCTGGGTAGTCTGGTGTGGGGCTGGGATTCCTCACTCCCAAGGTGTCCCCCAATTTTTATCCACCCCCTGGAGTTGTGGGACTGCCTTTTCTGTATCTCCTACCCTCCTGGATGAATGTGACTTCTTCAATTCCTTGGTTGTCAAACTACCATACTGCTTGATTTTCTGATGATTTTTGGTGCTAGTTTTCTGTAGTTTGGTTGTAATTTTGTTGTGGTGGTGTGAGAAGGAAAGTCATGTTTACCTACACTTCCATCTTGATCAGAATTTCAGTTCTTAAATATTCTAAATAGCACTCCTGTGTAGAACTATGTGTGTAAAGACATACATCTGTCAAAGACAGATAAATCATAGAATATTAGAATTGGGACTGAAGACATCACCTTATTTTAACTAATAATATCCTAAGTTAGAAAACTAGAGAAGTTAAGAAATTTGTCTTAAGTTTTCATAAAAAGTAGCAAAAAAGTTAGTACAGAAGTAGAGTTGTATGCATTTTCAAAATAGTTTATAGGGTCCAGCACAAATAATGCCCTTTTTTCATTACAAAAGATTTTATTATAAAATCATAAACATGTTATTATGTAACATGACAATATCACACTCAAGCATACCATATGACGCATTTTAGTTGAAATTAAAACTATAAATTATTATACCCATATTATTACCCTAGCAACCACAATTAAGCAGGCCTTACTTCTGCCAGACCCTATATATTGATTTAAATCCAATTAAAAAAAATAGAATTACTTTTGAGAACAACTAATAAATCATAAGTGGGAAATAGAAACTCCAACAAATGCCATCACTACCGTGTTCTTTCGAATTCCTGTGACAAGTTTTAGAAGGGTAACACCCAAGACAAAACATGAGTGTTGTATAACTGCCTCATATTCAAATATATATTTGCTGGTATTAGCAATGATGAAGCTTTTGAGAATGTCAAGGAAAATCCTGATATATAATAGACATTCAAAATGTTAAATAAATTGATAAATATTTATTACATTACGTAGTATAATTTCTTTTGACTTTTTCTTTTGGTTTTATTTATACACAATGAATAAGGCAGAAAATAATATCTTAATTTTGCCCCAAGGCCTGTTTTTCCTGTATACCCAGTCCCGGTCCTAGGGAAGGGCACCTCACCATCCAGACATATTCAGTTTTAGGATGAATGGAGACAGACAATGAATTCAGTGTTACTGGTCCCTCAAGAACTATTAGTTGGCTTAACTGCATCCCTGTCATGATTCCAGTTATAAAGTAATAATATGCAGAGAGAATTTCAGGTTCTAAACAGGGAGTAAGGACATGTGAACAATCAGTGAACCCTCACCTCTTATCACAAGCAGAATTTATCTCTTAGAGGCTTGCTTTCTCTTAAGGCCTATTAAAACAAACAGAGGTCTAACTGTAACTGGCCTAGCAAACTTTAACTGATATTATTAAAACATTTGTGTGAAAATCAGTACAATGCGTTTAATAAATTTTATTTTAAAACACTATATTCTGAGCTAAAACATGTGAGTATGTATGTACTCTAAATATAATCAGTGTGACTCAGTCCATAGAAAGCTAATGCCAATAGTATTCTTTGGATAATTTCCCTTTAATCTATGCCTTGAAAGTTTTCCCCTTCCAATATAAAAATGACAGAAATGGTCATTATAATGGGAATTATTTACTCAATGGTGGAACGATTCTGAGAACCAGTAGGTCAAAGACCATTCTTTAGTATATTTGGTGTCTTGGATTGACTAAGACTTTAATGCAGGATACTCATAATTTAAATCTTAAGTGTTCATTAAAGTTAACTTTTAATATAGCTTAAATTCACATCTCTTTGGGACATCATGAAAAGAGTAGATGTATTGCTATCACTATTTGAAGCCACTCATTCAATAATGTATAGCAGGCAACAGTATAGCAGTAACAGTGAACTAGACAGTTAAGCATCCTGTTTCATGTAATTTATAGTATAGTCGTGAAGAAAGAAATGTAAAAGCAAGCACAGAAATATGTAAGTGTAGATCATAAAAAAGCTATAAAATACAAAACAAACAAAATTAATGTGGAAAAATTACAGGCAGTGAGGAAAACTAAGTGTTTAGTAAAAACAACTCTGAGAAGGTGATATGATATTTAGGCTGTTTTCTGTGTAAAAATAAGGAATATCTTCTTATTCGCTACAGGAATATAAAGCAATGAGAATTTCAAGTTGGCGAAGAGAATTTCAAGCAATGGAAACAGCAAAGGCAAAAAGGCCTTAAGGAACACATAATATTTGAAGAACCAAAGGAGAGAGGGTAGCTGGAGAATAGTGAAGAGGGCAAACAGTGGAATAAAATAACATGGAAGTGAATAAATGGCAGATGAAGGAGAACTGTGTGTGAAATTGCAAGAAGTGTGAATTCAATGCTAAGAGCAATGGAGAACCAAGCCTGGAGAAGGAGCCCCCTCTTTAACCAGTTTATTTGTCCCTTTCAGTGATAACGCAGATAAATTCTCATCAATAATAACCCCATCCAGGCTGTCACTGCCTCATGATTAATTGGTGGGTAATTATCCAAGGGCTCCAATTGCTCTGCAGGAAGGTAAGGGGAAGGCCCACAGTCAGTGAGGAAATGATGTGTCAGGCGATGCAGCAGCACAGAGCACCTCAGTAACTAAGCAGCAGCTTCCCAGATGGTTTTAATTGCAGCTACTTTTCTCATTTTCCTTCTTTTCATAACAAAATATGAACTCAATTACTAAAAATGTTTTACTTAGTTTTTATTTCAATTAAAATCATCTTCTTCTTATAAAACTATTCTCTGGAATTATGATATATATGTACTATTATCAAATCTTGTTTTTAAATTAATCCTTAGAAGCATCAGTATATGAACAGATTCGTTAACACCACCTTCAAGGAAAGCATGAATTGACAAAATACAATTAAAGAGATTAAGTAAATGTGACATCTCCTTCATTTCATAATAAAAAGAGGGAAAGCAAGGTCTATTCAGAAGGTATCCATCCAAGTAGTGTGAAAAATAAAAACATTTATTGAAGATACAAGACATAATAAACGTTGTACATAGGACAATAATGCCTCAGTCCCCTTCAAAGTAGGCACCTTGGGACCTCACAAAGTTCTTGCAATAGCCATCAGCTGCCTATCCTATTTTCCTGAATCTCACTGATGATCTGAAATCTTTTCCCTTTCAAAAGTAATTTTAGTTTTGGGAAAAGCCAGAAGTTACAGGATGCCAAATCTGGACTATAGGGATGCTGAGTCACCTGGGTGAGTTGATGTTTACCAAAAAAACTCTACATAAGATATGATGTATGGGTGGACACATGGTCATGCTGAAGCTGCCAATCACCAATTGCCCATAGTGGTGGTCTTCTGAATCATCTGAATAGTCTTCATGGAGGAATATTCAAGCTTAACACAAAATTTGATGCAGATTCTTTGCTGTACTTGCTCAGTCATTTTTTAATGTGATGACCACACAGTACACATGCTCACTCAATGGCATCTATTGCCCCCATTGACTAGTACAGTGAGGTCATCATTGTTCATGCATATGCCTTCCTGTCCACTCTTCTTGGCTGCCAGGTTACATAGATGTTGTGCAAACCATTCTCATTATATTAACAATGGCTGGACTTTTCATGGACTTCACTTCTTAAAAAAGTAAAATATACAGGCATTTTTGAAAAAAATATTTTCTTCATTTGCGTTTTTCTTACAGTCAAGAACTCTATTAGGAAATGTACTCATTTGAAATATTTTGTACTTCTAAATGTAGGTAGATATTTGTTAAGGTGTTTCTTTATCTCAAAATAACACTCTCTTTGAACACTATTTCTTTTTAAAAAACAGCTTTATTGAGATAGACTGTCATACAATATTTAAAGAGCAGCATTCATTATGTTTTGACAGAATTATACATCTATGAAACCATCACCACAATCAAGATAATGAATGTATGCATCATCCCCAAAGTGTTTACTTTACCCCATTGTAATTCCTCTCTCTGGAAATTCCTAGCCACTGATCAGCCTTATCTCACTACAGATTTGTTTGTATTTTCTAGAATTATACATAAATAGAATCAAAGAAGTATTCTTTTTTGGCTTATTTTGCAGCATAATTAATGTTGAGATTCATACATGTTATTGCTAGTATCAATAAATCATTTTTTAAAATTTTACTCTTATTCTATTACAGTTATCCCAATTTTCCCCCTTTGCCCTTTCCACCCAGCCCACAACCACTTTCACAATCAATTCTCATGTCATTGTCCATGTCCATTGGTTATGCATAAATGTTCTTTTACAGGTTTCCCTCCTTTCCACCATCATCTCACTCCTACCTCCTCTTTGGATGCTGTCAATGTGTTCTGTGCTTCCATGCCTCTGGTTCTATTTTGTTTGCTAGTTTATCCTGTTCATTAGATTCCTCTTATAGGTGAGAACATATGGTATTTGTCTTTCACTGACTGGCTTATCTCACTGAGCGAAATATTCTCCATTTCCATCCATACTGTCATAAAAAGTAGTAGTTCCCTTTTTCATTCTGCTGAGTAGTATTCCATTGTGTAAACGTACCACAGTTTTTTGATACATTCATTTACTGGTGGGCACTTAGGCTGTTTCCTGCACTTGGCTACTGTAAGCAGCACCACAATGAACATAGGGGTACATAAATTCTTTTAAATTGGTGTTTCAGGATTATTAGGGTATATTCCCAGCAATGGAATCACTGGGTCAAAAAGCAGTTCCTTTTTTCATTTTTTTGAGGAAATTCCATACTGTTTTCCACAGAGGCTGCACCAGTCTACATTCCCACTGAGTGCAGCCCTTTTCTCCACATCCTCATCAGCACTTGTTATTTGTTGCAATATTAATGATAGCCATTCTGACAGATGTGAGGTTTTAACGGTTTTAATTTGCATTTCTCTGATGACTATTGATGTTGAGCATCTTTTGATATGTCTATGGGCCATCTGTATATCCTCCTTGGAAAAGTGTCTGTTCAGGTCATTTGCCCACATTTTAATTGGTTTGTTGGTGTTCTGGATGTTTAGTCATATGAGGTCTGTATATATTTTGGATTAAATCCTTGTCTGATATATTATTAGAAAATATGTTTTCCCATATGGTTGGTTCCCTTTTCATTTTCATGATGGTTTCCTTAGCTGTGAAGAAGCTTTTTAATTTGATGTAATCTCATTTCTTTATTTTTTCCTTTATTTCCCTTGCCCTAGAAGATATATGGGCAAAAATATTGCTATGTGGCATATTTGAAATTTTACTGTATTGCTTTCCTCTAGGATTTTTATAATATCATGACATATATTTTCTTTTATCCATTTTAAGTTTATTCTGGTGCATTGTGTAAGTTGATGGTTTATTTTCATTGTTTTGCATATACCAGTCCAATTCTCCCAACACCATTTATTGAAGAGGCTATTTTCATTCCATTGTATGATCATGCCACCTTTGTCAAATATTAATTGGTCATAAAGACATGGGTTTATTTCTGGGATCTCTGATTCCATTGATTATGTGTCTTTTTTAATGTTTACTTATTTACTTATTATTTTTTATTATTGTTCAGAGTTGCCCCCATTTTTCACACCTTGCTGTCACCTGCCCCATCCAATAGCTGCTCCCAAAGAGAGTCCCCTCCCCATTGTCCTTGTCCATGGGTCCTTTGTACATTTCCCCCTTCTTTTCTCCATTATTCCCCTCCCTTGTCCCTTCTGGTCCCTGACAGTTTGTTCTTTATTTCCAAATCTCTGGTTCTTTTTTACTCATTTGTTTCTTTTGTTGATCAGGTTCCACATATAGGTAAGATCATGTGGTATCTGTCTTTCACTGCCTGGCTTATTGCACTTAGCATAATACTTTCCAGTTCCATCCATGCTGTCTCCGACAGTAGGAGTTCCTTCTTTCTTTCTGCTGCATAGTATTCAATTGTGTAATGTGGTAGTTTTACATAATAATTATGTGTCTGTTTTAATGTCAGTACCAGAATGTTTTGATTACGGTGGACTAATAGTATAGTTTGATATCAGGTATTGTGATCCTTCCTACTTTGTTCTTCTTTCTCAAGATTACTGAGGTTATCAGCAGGCCTTTTGGGTTACATATAATTTTTTGAAATATTTGTTCTAGATCTGTGAAATACACTATTAGTATTTTAAAATGTACTGCATTTAATCTGTAGATTGTTATGGGTAGTATTGACATTTTAATTATGTTAATTCTTCTAATCCATGAACATGAAATGTTTACAATTACTTGGATCTTCCTCAATTTTTTCTAGTATTCCAAGTACAGGTCTTTTACCTCTTTGGTCAGACTTATTTCTAGGTACTTTATATTTCTTGTTCCTATAATAAGTGAGATTTTTTTCTAATTTCCCTTTCTGATAGTTCACTGTCGGTGTACAAAAATGCCATTATTTCTGAATATTGATGTTGAATTCCACTACTTTGACATAATCACTTATTATGTAGAGTAGTTTATTGGTGAAGTCTATAGGATTTTCTATGTACACTATCACATCACCTGCAAATAATGACAGTTTTACTTCCTCCTTTCCTTTAGATGCCTTTTATTTCCTCTTGTGTGGTTGCTATGCCTGGAAATTCCAATACTATATAGAGTAAGAATGGTGAAGTCAGACACCCTTATCTCATTCCTAATCTTAACAGAAAGGTTTTTAGTTTATATGCCCATTGAGTATGATGTTGTCAGTAGGTTTCTCATGTACAGACTTTATTATGCTGAAGTATGCTCCCTCTAGTCACATTTTGCTGAGTGTCTTTATCATAAATGGGTGCTGGATTTTATCAAATGCTTTTTCAGCATCTACTTATATGATCATATGGTTATTGTCCTTCATTTTGTTTATGTGGTGTATTACACATATTGATTTGTGAATATCATACCAACCTTGCATCTCTTGGATAAATCCCACTTGATCATGATGTAAGGATCTTTTTAAAAATTTATTGCTGGATCTGGATTACCAATAATTTGTTAGGATTTTTTCATCTAAATTCATCAGATATTGGCCTATATTTTCTTTCTTTGTTGTGTCTTTACCTTGTTTTGGAATTAGGGTAATACTGTCCTTCTAAACAATTTTGGGAATCTTCCCTCTTCTTCAATTTTTGGAATAGTTGGAGAAGAATAGGAATTAGTTTTTTGAATATTTGGTAAAATTCACCTGTGAAGCTATCCAGTACAGAGCTTTTGTGTGCTGAGAGTTTTTCAATCACTGCTTTGATTTTGTTAGCTGTTTTCAGTCTATTGAGGCTTTTTGTATCTTCTTGATTAAATTTTAGAGATTGCATGCTTTTAGAAATTTATTCATATGGCCCAGGTTTTCCAATTCTTGGCATGGTGTTCATAGTAATTTCTTACAATCCTTTGTATTTATGTGGTATCAGCTGTTTATTCTCCTCTTTCATTTCTGATTTCATTTATTTGGAGCCTCTCTCTTTTATCTAGATGAGTCTTGTCAAAGTTTTGTCAATTTTGTTTATCTTTTCAAAGAACCAGCTTTTGGATTCATTGATCTTTTAATTGTCTTTTTTAGTCTCTGTCATTTAATTCTTCTCTGTTCCTGATTATTTCTGCCCTTCTATTCACTCGGGGCTATGTTTGTTGTTGTTCCTCTGGTTCTAGTTGTAGGTCTAGATTGTTTATTTGATACTTTTTAATCCTTTTTAGGTAAGCTTTTGTTACTATAAATTTCACTCTCATGACTGCCTTTGCTGTGCACCATTGGTTTGGGGTTGTTGTGTGTTCATTTAATTTGTTTTTAGGTACTTTTTGATTTATTCTCTGACTCATCATTAACCCATTCATTATTAATAACACATTATTTAGTCTCCATGTATTTAACATTTTTTTAGTTTTTCCTTGAGGTTTGTTTCTAGTTTCAAGCCACTGTGATCTGAGAGGATGCTTAATATGATTTCAATTTTCTTGAATTTGTAGAGGTTTGTTTTGTGTCCTGCAATGTTGTCTATCTTTCTAATAATCCATTTGCATTTGAAAAGAATATGTATTTTAATTCTTTGGTGTGAAATTTTCTATAAAAATAAATTATGTCCATTTGATTTAGGGTGTCTTTCAGTGCCATAAATCCTTGTTGATTTTTTAAAATTTATTTATTTGTTTGTTTGTGGGTTTGTTTATTTATTTTTAGACAGAAGGGAGGAGAGGGAGAAAGAGAAGGAGGGAAACACAAATGTGTGGTTGCCTCTTGCCTGCCCCCACTGGGGACCTGGCCAGCAACTCAGGCATGTGCCCTGACTGGGAACCAAACTGACAACCTTTTGGTTTGCAGGCCAGCACTCAGTCCTCTGAGCTACAGCAGCCAGGGCTGATTTTTTATTTGGACAAATTATCCATTGTTGATAACATTGTATTTAAATCCCCTACAACAACTATATTAATGTTGATCTTCTTCAGATCCTTGAAGATTTTCCTTATGTATATAGGTGTTCCTATATTGGGTGCCTACATGTTCACAGATTTATATTTTAGTTGGGCTACTCCTAAAAGTATTACATATTGACATTCTTTGTCTCTTGTTATGGTCTTTGTTTTGAAATTTATTATGTCTGATATAAGTATTGCTGACTCATCTTTTTTCATGTCCATTTGCTTAAATTATTTTTTCCATCTCTTCAATTTCAGTCTGTGTAGATCTGTTGTTCTGAGGT